>CACRXP010000050.1:110550-177570 GCA_902702965.1 Spirometra erinaceieuropaei | reverse complement strand
CGGAAGTGCGCGCATCTAGACTGTGCACAGTTTGCTTCTCTCTCAGCTCTGATTGAAATGTCTACCTGTATTTAGATCTGCCCTGTAGTTATAATACTAGAGTGCTCTTTTGCCAAAGGTCTAATTAACAGGAGCTAATTATCCTTTTAAACCTGAATGACTTAAATATCTTTCAGTACACCGTGTCTCCGATGAAAATTTGCAGCTGCAATGTCTTTTGCGTCGTCTAGCTATTTGGAACTTAATGAGTATACAGTAAGCACTGAGGTTGGCAAATATCATCTTGAGAAAACGGGAAAGAAAAAAATTTCCTCCCACATAGTGTACAGTTGGATAGTGATGGTCAGTATTTTCATGACCTTTCCTCACTACTAATAGCAAATGTGACCGGAGTACACCCGGTCACGTTGCTCTATCCGTAAACGACGTTTAAGAACCTTTCTGCCGTCTGGGGGACCCTTTACTAGATAATAATATAACGTCTCATGGGGAGTCATTCGCCACAAAAATATGCCTGTTTAAGCTTTCACACTTACCGGCATTCATCTTTATTGTCCGTCATATCTAACCCAATGAAGAGGACAGGAAACATTGCGTCAGTCGTGGGTGTTTTGGCTTCAAAATGCCAAAAACTGTGAGGCAGTTGATGAAAACTGGAGAACGTACTCTGATTGAAGTTGTGTGAGAAGTAGGTATGAGTTTTTAAAAAGGTCTCCGTTACACATTAAACCATGGCTAATAGACTTCTTGTTCCAGTGATTGCATCTTCTTCTTATAAACCATAGTCAAATTTCTATTCCTTTAAATATTCTTACCTTCTGTTGTCATAGGATCTTGACAGCGAGCTTAGTTTCCTTTTCATACACTTCTTTCATACTTTTTCACAATTTCTGTGATTCTAGAGCCTCAGTGAAAAGTCATTTTCCTCCTTTCTTCTGTCCTTATTGTCCATATATGTACTTAACTGGACCAGTTGATAGTTCGCTCCTACATCTTGGTTTCATGAGAGGGGTGCTTCCAGTTGAGGGCAATTCAACGTTCATGGCTTCGCGTGCTCGACGAGCCGATGGCAACCCGCTTTGAGGCAAGACTTGTAGTACTGGGTCTATCCTTTTTTTGCCGAATGAACATTATTCTTTGTCCGGAAGTGTGCGCGTATGAGATCGCGGTGGAAATGACGTTCCAGCTAGAAGAGGGAAGACAAAATAACATAATTCCATTTCAGGGACAGGGGTCAAAGAGACTCCTGCAGTACGCACCGAGACATTTTAAAGCCTACTAAGTCCTTAAATAACCATTGGAGATGGTTAGACAACTAAGGGGTGGCGACAGGGCAGGTGGATGGGGAACATTATTTCAAGGCGCCTTAACCACTCTGTCGTGCTGGTCTTCAAATCAGGCATTTGCCTCTCTCAGAAAATGCCATTCAGAATCAAATGGTCATCAAAATGCTGCAGCTTTATCCATTTCTGTGATAATGGACAATATCATAAACATAGAAAGCGACACTGTCCTGAAAAATTTGTTTGAAAAGTGGGGCTACTGCATTTTTTAAAATTCCAGAAATATCGATGGTATTTTGTGGGAGCTCTTTGG
The DNA here is from genome assembly GCA_902702965.1 of Spirometra erinaceieuropaei. NCBI lineage: Eukaryota > Metazoa > Platyhelminthes > Cestoda > Diphyllobothriidea > Diphyllobothriidae > Spirometra > Spirometra erinaceieuropaei. The sequence continues at coordinate 175,974 of CACRXP010000050.1, read as the reverse complement.
CGCTTCTTTGTGCGCACTGGAGAAATATCACTTGACATTCATTAAGTATTCCCGCAAATAAAAAAGGCAGAATTCGACAGCGGGTTAAACTAATCTTGAATTTATCTTTTCAAATGTCATTCCAGTGGCATCCTCTGACTCAAAATCATTTGTTATCAGGCAAAATTTTACCCGCGAAACATCCCCAGAACAATGCCTGCTTGAAATCCTGTTTAGCTAAGAACATTTCTGTAAAGTCGATTTTGCCGGAGTTGCCGTTACTGTCCTGAACCTGGTACTCAGGCCTCCCTCAACAGAAACAATTTATGCAACTATATAGAAGGAATTGTGTCATCTCTGCGTTGTTCGGTAGTTCATTTCAGTTAAGCGAACCTGCCCGCACATTAGTGAGTGTAACAATTGGAATTACTGCCTCATATATTTCAGTATCTACTGCAAACTCCTGTGCGGTGGAAGACACCGAGTACATTTTGGTGAACCTGTAGGTGAACGGAAAGTAGCAAGCCTGTGCCTCACCAGTCTTTCTCAGTGTTTCTCTACTTGTCTTCGTCCTACAATAGAGAATGGCAAAGTAGCCGATTAGTTATAAGATCACACAGAAAACCAATCGCCAACTTGTTTGTCTTTGTCAGAGAGGAAGCTGGCAAAAACCGATCTCGATCCAGACACAAAAGAGCTATTTCGTTCTACAATATTACTTCAGCCAGGTATTACGGATTATGAACGCTTTTCAGATCCTAGATCCGCATTTCTATGTCTAAAAATGCAAATTACGCAAAATCAGTTGCCACAGGATCAGGCAACCATGACCTGCGCTCGTAAAAATTCGCATTTCCGGGTTCAGCGACTGTCACGCACAGGCGCACATTCGACTACATTGCCTCCGGGTACAGTGAGCAGCAGGAAGATTCCAACAGAAATTGCTTCTTTAACTGGAGAGTCCCAGCAGTTCCTATCATCTGTGAAACCGGTAACATTAAGAATTGACGATATGTAATCATCAGCTCTTACAAGACTGGAATTTCAACTGCATGTACAAATGACTGGCAAGAGGGAAGTTGTTGGAAACACTGAACTGTGTGAACTTACAGTAGGTGACGTATCTCATGAAACGTTAACGTCAGTTCTGAAATATATTTTCGGTTGCTATGGGTCAGTTAAGCGGTTTTAATAATAACCATTATATTGCAAAATTTTTAAGATATTTCCGTCACACAAGTATAGAGACTTTTTAATATACGTCGGTCCGGCAGCATGGGAAAGTTATATTACGTAACAATGACCATCTGAGCAATATGGGCTTTTATTTATTAACGACACCTTTAAAGTTTTAATATATTTTGTAGATAACGTGTCAGAAATACCCTTTCAAGCTCTTATATGGTAGAAACTCATGTCTTCTCCTGGAAATTTTTACTCGAAGATAGGGTGTCTTCAAGTTTTAAAAATGCGTTCAACTTCCCAATGAATTCATACTTGTCGTGCCACTGCGTTTGCGTTTAAGGTTTATAGGCAGCGGGTTGTAAATTCTTCATTTAAGGAAAATCATGCATTTCAGTAAGCCGTTAAGAAAGCGCCACCTAACGCATTGGAGATCTTACATTGGACAGGTAAAATCCACAGAAAATGTTAATAAACGAACGATACTTAAAGGGAAATTTCATGATTTCACAAAAATCGCTTAATTAAAAAGCTTTTTAAAACCTGAACTTGTCCTATCTTCGAGTATACAATTTGGTAGGGGACGGTTACCGATCGTTCTTGCGGAACTCACTCGTTCCGTTGTGCCTTACGGGCTCTCTCTCAGGCCCAACCAGTAGCCGCATAGCGGCTTATGATATAGGCAGTATGTTATTACCGACAAAGACAAGGGAGACTGGAATGGCCGTTTCTGGCTTATTAGCCGTCGTCAGCCAGTCATACCCAACCCCCAAGAGTGGAAGACCTGAAGCTCGAAATCGCGACCTGTTAGTTAAAAGTCCACGCCTCTAACCGCTATGCCACGAGCCCGTTGCCGTGTCGGTTTCGATCGAGAATATGTAATGGTAGGGGGCGCCCATCGATCGTTCTTACGGAACTCACTGGAGACTGGAATGGCCATTTCTGACTTATTAGCCGTCGTCAGTCAGTAATAACCAATCCCCAAGTGTAAAACACCCTAGGTCGCGAGTTCGAGCCTCGGGTGTTCCACACTTTGGGGTTAGGTATGACTGGTTGACGACGACTTATAAGCCCGAAATGGCCATTCCAGTCTTCCTTGTCTTTGGTGGTACTAGTATAAAATTTGATGACAGCGTGATTCACTACTAAATGTGTATGAAAAGGGATATTTTTTAAGCTTTTTGAAAAATGCATCTTAATTTTTAAAGGCATCAAAAATTGATGAAGTAGTAGTAAGTAGTTATATTTACCGTGTGTAGTGTTACAGGCGTCCGAAAAGAGGTACACTAAAAAAATCCGCATCCTGGTATGACGGAATCATCTCGAGCATATGCTCCGCGACATTAAATATTGCAGCGCAATCCTTCTAGTCAAAAGCATACTTTAGAATTTATGTTAAAATTTCATTAGATGTGTCATCTACTGGAGTTAAACCTGAAATTGAAAATCCTGGTTTTAAGTAGGCAGCAAAATTCAGGTTGGCCGGCTAGCCTGTGGAGGGCAGAATTTAACCCAGATTTTTTACTTGGGATTTAGTAAGCGCGAATTTGACCATTTTTAGCAAACTGTTACCAAACTCTCTGCCCAAACGGTTTCTGTCCCACGTGTCAAGACTGCCTTGGATGTATATTTACACTCTAAAAACAATATTGCAAATTTTCACAAAATCGGAAGAGTAAAAATGAACCATTGAGATCGTCATGTGTGATTAACAACAGAGGAGGGAGATTTGACAAAGACAGTAGCTATTTGCCACTCATTCGGCTCTTCTCTTTTACAGTAGGGCAATTCAAAGACAATGCACAATAGGTTTGTCCTTACCGTTGAAACTTCACGCCATTTGCTTTATTTTAGAGATGCGGACATTTTTCGCTTTCAGGTTACTTGATCTAAATACTTCTTACATATTCTCGGATTATGAAGTCCGCGGAAATATATCCCAGATCGATTAGTTCCTCTGAACAGCAACTTTGGGTTTCGAAGATGAACCACGTTCGCTCGGCTGTCTTCACTTGAAATACACTAAGAATTTGCGGATTCTGTGCGATAACTTTCGAGAAGGGTAACAAACAGCGAAGATTCTCTGTTTGGTTCCCTTTAAAAATGCCACTTAAGTTCACTCAACTTTCAGCAAACAATTTATGATAAATAAGCCATAGTGTTATTGGTCGAATATCCGGCATAAAACCAACCCTTCATATAGTCCGTGTGAAAATAATTGAAATCAAACTTACCTCAGAACGCCATTTTGCGCACATTATGTACAAACGCTTTTCGAAAATTCAAGTTTACAAGAAATCGAACAATATGCTAACATCCGTGAACGTCTATGAGAACTGAACTGAACTGATTTTACAATCGAACCTGTCTTGTAGCGGACGAGTAAACAGAATGTTAGAAATGATTTAGACGACCTGTAGTACAAAACTATGAATTATATGGACGACAACATTGACTAAAGCAAACCTGACCGATTTTAACTATTAGTTTAACTGAATGGCGTTAACTAGCAATCAGTTTATTTCGCATTTGGCTATTGCGCAGTTCAAGACAAACTCGTGATTGAGTTCTCGGCTATGCATGACACTTTGTTTAAGTGATATTACTTTGTAAATTAAAGTCGGGTCCTATGTGGCCTCCGTCCACACTCAGCTGGCTAGGGGGGCATTATGCGAATCACCAGGAATGAACTGCAAATAAATCGAACATTCTTCAAGACGAAACACTGTCGATGGTTTCGCGTAGCTGTACCTCTCATACGAACACCGGGGACATCTATAAACAGGACACAAGGATCGTATTGAAAGTCACGGTATGCGTTTATGCTTTTTATGTGGACAGCTTTTAGCTACTAACTGCCATAGGCCGCGTCTCCACGTTTAAGTGCAGTTTTCAGTAGAAGCCATCAAAATTACCAAAGTGACTTTAACAGAATAACCTCTGTTAACTTGAAATTCAGTCTTAGTCCGTGAAATTAAGGAAGACAAGAAAAAAAAAGCCATAGTGCCTCCAGAAAAATAAACGCTGTCTATTCTTTGGAAATTTTACTCTGAAATTAGTGCATTTTTGTCTTTAACATGTATAAACATCAAAAATGATTTTTTCTTCCCTTTATTTTTCGACGTTTGGACGCCGAAGAATATTTTATGACTAACTTCATAATGCCTAACTGCCTATTACCCAGTTTATGTTCTACTTTTGTAGCCAAACACACTGTTTCCTGTTTATTTTTAGATAGGGCGTAATTTGGAAACAGGAATTATACTCATTTGGCCAACTGACAAATGTTGTCCTAATTACTACTCTGTAGCTAACTTCTAATCGTAAAACGTGGCCCAGAGGAAAGAGGAGAAGATGGGGACGTTTACAAAGCAAAAACAGAGGGGTTTGTTCCCGTTGCGGCAGGAGAGGTTTCAATATCGCCAGTGAAGTATGCACTGAACTGACACCATGTTTATATTACTCCTTTGATTTCACTGCAAAAGAGGTTGACGAGCGTGGCGATTCGTCTATGAATGCTCCAGTAAAGCCCTTCCTAACTTGAAAACTCGTAAGAATAGACTGCCCATTTGGCTGCAACCATGTGCAACCATGCAAATGGAACACAGACTGTCGCCTACGGAAAAGATAGCGTTCACGTACTCAGTACATAAGCAGATTCTTTCGGGAATCGTCCTATTTATAAAGTTTTGGCAACTGCAAACAAAACAGCCTATCTTTCGGAGCCATTGGCTGAGACTACCAAATACCACAAGGTATTCACGGATAGTTTACGGGGACTTTTGATTCAAGTTACTCTACAGGGACCAGAAAACGGACGGCGGTCTTACGGAAGAACAGCTCTTTTGGTGCACAACCAGCGGTGCGCAGGTGACTGCGTCTGCGAATTGCATTCTTATTTCTTAGTCATCTACTGTCCCCTTGACATGCGAACACACTAGAGGTTTTATTATTGCAAATTCCCCAGCCGAAAAAAAAACAAATATGGTCTTCTTGACTTTGACCGGCCGAATTTCAAACTGTGCGAAACCGAAAAACGTTTACCCAACTTCCTTTATGTAAGTTTGAAAAACCTCTCTCAAACCTAAGCGGTGGACTGTCAATCATACTCCACGGTGTGTGACTTCTTGAAGAGTGAAGACTCCAAAGATTACCTTAAATGTTTATAGACATGGGTGCAATGCGCTGTTTTGTTTACTCCCCACTACGTACTTTTACAAATAAACTATGCTAACCTTAATGCATTTTCGCGCTTTCTGAGGTTCCTTTTCTGCAAAGTCGTTATAACCAAAATTAATAGGATTTCCGATTATTCGTGTGGGGCTTCATTTAACTAAATATCACACATTTTATCGTGTTTTGGCTGATGCATCGGGGACAGACTCTGATTTTATTAGTCTTTTGTTCAAATTTTCAAGTGGTTTCTGATTTAGTTCATGTACTGTATCGTTTAATGAGTAAAAAATAAAAACTGGTGAATGCCTTGTGGCATAGTGGGACTACGTTCTCAACTATGTGAATAAAAAATAAGTTTTTCAGCTCGTAGCTTATTTCTGCCGCCATACATTTTAAAACGAATGGGGTGTTCGGGTTGAAAATTGGGTTGCGCTCACTTCTGCTTGTGCGCTTAAGTCAACCGGTAATAAACGCCAACGCGCTTTATTTGAACTCTGAGCAAATATGCAAATGAACATACATAAAAAACATGAATTCAGTCTTGCGATTTTCAAAGGATTGAATGGGGCTGTTTGACCTTACTGAAGGCAATTAGGAAAGACATACTTGCCTCAGCTCTCTTTTCATAACAATTATAAACATGGGAAAAAGTGTGGTAGTTCGAAGTGGTCTAAATACGAGCAGTTTATTCGCCGTGTTACATGTCATGTATATTGGCTTTCCGTTACCTTGAGTAAGTGCATTTTCCCTTTTGACCCCACTAGAATTTTCCTAAGTAAACGAATTATTTGTGTTCAAATTTTTGTATTTACGCGAGCAATAGGCCCGGTTAATTGCATACTTCGGGACGCGACCATTCTTGGAAGGGTGTTTTTAACGCCACACTAGCTGGACATTTTAACGTTTGAGGGGGATTCAAAATAAGTTTAAAAATTCAACCCCTAAAATATTCTTCTTTTACTTGAGAAACCTGTTGGTTCCGAATTTCAAACAAAAGTTTGCTGATTGCATTGAGTCACATTTTCTGTTTTTATCCGATTTGAAGCTATTTTATTCCTGAACATTAGTATAGAAACCGTTTTCAAGCAAAACAAAACACATTAGGAACATATACAACCAGTTTCAGCTACTGACACTGTGCCGTTGGTCAAATGACTACTGAATTTGTTAGAAAATGCAAAGAAGGTTTTTCGAATAAGTTGCTAAATGTTGAAGAGAAAGCAAGTTCATCTTTCATAAAATTTGCCTTAACACTTTATATTTTTAAAAAAAGATATTGTAAAGAAAGAGTGAGCAGTAATCAATAAAAATGTTCTTTTAGTTGTACAGTGAAAAAGGTGTTGACAAACGACTCTTCTCGTTGAGTTTTTACTATGTCCCTTTCCTACCAAATTAGATGACTTACAAAGATTTTAAATAAAGCGGTTTGAACTGAGACACTTACCAATAAAAATAGTTGTTATTTTGTCAACTTTCAAGTGGTCTTATGTTTTTCATCCGTACTAAAATATATGTATACATATGCACACTATCTCAGACGCTCACACATACACTGAATTTGGTAACTAATGAAGTGTGCCTAATTGTGTGAAAAATAACTAGTTACTTGCAAACCGGCATACAAATATTGGTATAAACTCCGAAACAATAATAAAAGACTTTAAGGAAACTGAAAACATAAGAGACACATCAAAATTAATGTTATGTTGTGCAGCCATAACGACTTTTTGGAAAGGCGGAAATTTCGAAAATGCTAAAAATTGTTGTAAGTGAGCACCTTAATTTTTGGGAGCGCGGAAGAATTGTCTATGAAAACAACTGAGTAAATAAAATAACACGTAGGGTAGCGTTTGAAAATAGTCCTTTTATAAAGTTTACACTTAAATATCCTCGAAGAATAAGTGTGTCAAATGTTGCAGTTAGCTCACAACCCACTGTTTGGGTCTAGATCCAAGACGATCCTACAAGAATTAGCTTCAATTTTCCCGTCTTTACATTGTTTGAGTTGCTGTTGACTAAGTCAACCAGAAATCTATTTTATTTCGTCGATAGGAACGTCACTGGAATTAAAGTTTTCATAAGAGCACGCATTGACAGGAGAGCCAGCGATTAGTCAATTTGAATAGAAACGGCGGGTGTAATCATAAACATACTGTGCTAGTTCGACCGTCGCATCCGACGATGTCCACCGTGTGCTCCACCGCAGGGTAAAGTAGACACGGTGACTTGCGCATGAACTAGTTTATAGGTAGGACAGACTTATGCAGCGTCTACCGCACTTCTCCTCTTCACGTGAACCCGGTGTCAAGAAGGAGCCAAGAATACCGAAGAAGGGGAAACAGGCGGATGACGCGGCTGAAACCGCACCTTGGCGCTCAACTCCACATCCTCTGGTTCACAATAAACACTAGACCAGGATTTTGACCAAGCATAACACCAGCAGAAAGGACACGAATGACTGAGAAGTCATGTTCACGACCTGTATACCCAGCGGGAACGCAAACACATCTACCGCCGGAGAAACAGGTACCGGGGAATTGCCAGCCCACCCCAGGATGCGAGGGCCATGGTTTGCTGGTACTGGCATAGCAGACGCTCGCAAACTCTGAAGCTCATTAACATATTATTTTCCGTATATTAAGAGGACTTTCCTTCCATCAAATTCCTTTACAGTTTTTTCCTGAGTTGGGGTATGCTGAATTTCAGATAATCCTTGAAATCGCTGTCAATATATCAGGATTTTCAGGATTTTCACAGACTGCTTATAAAGTAGGACTCTGTGCCATGTGTTTGTCAAACCCTAGAAAATAAGATATTTTTCGGAGCATTTACCGAATTAGTGAGTGCTTAGACATTTCTTCTAATGTAAATGACCGTTTAGGCCATATTTGTAGAAGCATTCAAACAAGAAACCCCGTCGCCGGGAAAAGTGAACGTATACAACGGAAGTCGGCTATGAATATGCCATAAATTAGTTAAGCAACTTTCTCTAATACGTTTCTACTTCCAAAATTGCTTTTATAAGGTAATTCAATAATAAAAATCTGCGTACTTTATTTTTTCCGAAGCAAAGCCAAGATAAAAATTGGAACGTTTGATCTGCTTTTCACTTCCCTGAAATAAAATGATAATTATACTGTGGTAGGCAAAAGACCACATTTTATATTTGCGAAAATTTCCATTGCAGTAATCAGAAGACAAGGCGGCGAGCATACAGTACGTGACCTATCTCATGAAATCTGATAACGGAAACTGATAAGAGAATTTTTGGACGCCTTTAACGTGGCGCATTTTGTTCGCTCACCCACATCCTTTAATGAAATGTCCTTTTCTTGTTCAGAAATTGTGTTTGCGTAATTATATCAAGTGAAATATTGGTTAATTTTAGCAAAAATAGACGTTGGAATATATTCGTACAATTTCCTATGCTAATACATGTCCTAGACTCCAATTACGCATCTAAGCGACTTTTTAATTGAAAAGATAGTAATTTATCGTCGAGAGTTTTAATAAACAGATTTAGCCGGACTATACATTTTATTTCATGTCCAATTTTGACCTCGGTTATCAATTTCCTAACAGAAAGGTTATTTGAAAAAAAAACAGATGTTTTATCAATTCCTTTATGTCAAATAAGCAGATCTGTGCGAATTGGTGCTCTAAAGTGCAATAATAACGCCGATAGAGATTCCCTCGTTTAAGTGGGCTGAATTTTTTGCCGTTTGGCAAAGTCTGCCCGATGTCACATAGATAACCACCACGGAATGGTCATTTCCAGCTTCAAGCATATGACACACTACCTTTTCAGTATTTTAGCTTCTGTGCATACCTTATTCAGAAATAGAACGAGCAAAACATTTATAGTTTCAACAAAATATCAGAATTTGTATGGGCGCTCTGCCGTGCATTCATAATCAAAGAACGGAGTCAAAAAGCGAGAAAAAACAGTGCAAATGGCCTTAGTGTATAGAGAAAGGCATGTTCTTGCGTTTACGGTAGAAAAATATTACTATTTCTTAGGAACGTGATAAAAACCGTCATAAGTGTCAAATTTTTACTTGGTCTCGCCGTGCAAAAATGCAAAGTGTACAGAGATCCGTCAACGGAGTGCAGTAATAAAGCACTTCCTACAGAGGTAACTTATTAAGGACAGTTTTCTTATTGATGCAAGGCATATTCGTTGGTGAGTTTCTTTGTGGACAGTCATTTTTCTCAAAAACGAAGTTTGATGTTTGAATGAGTCTTCAAATGTGACTCAAACGACTATCTTCGTGAAAAGGAGCGCCCAAACACTCACTAATTCGGTACATGCCTTCAAGAACAATCTTATTTTAAAGTTCTAAACAGAAAGGTAATTCAGAACCTGTCTTTCTGGGAGATCAGGTGAAAACACTGAAAATAATGAAGTATTCAGCAATATTTCGAGGCCGACCTGAAACTCAGCGTAATCAAAAACGAACGGGAAGTGTAAATTATTTTAACGGAAAAAAGTTCTCTCTATAAACACAAAATGGAATGTTTACGATCACGCCTGTAATTTCTATTTAAATTAATTGGGCACCGACCGGCCTCATGGCATGTCACCTTATGAAAACTTTTGATCCTACGACGTCCCCATCAGAGAACTAAGGCAAAATCCAGTTTCTCTTGTTGAACCCCATCTCATTTAACCGCAAATCGTTAATGAAATTATGAAACACTGGAAAAATGTTTTGGAATCTACACCCAGAATGTAGGCAGTTGACAAATCAGAAGAAGAAAATTGGCTCTCCGGAACAGGTTTATTTAACTGCTGACGTTTCAAAGAGCTGGGTCGGCTCTTCATTGTCAAAGCGTAAACTGCACCTAATCGATCAGAAAGTTAACTTAAAGTGGCAAGCTGTGTTGGCCGGCCTCATGCTGATCGATTTTTCTCTCTCCTCACGCTGCGTCGGCCTCTCAGGAAGTGGTTGACGGGCGTTTTTGCCTGTGCGCTTTATGAGTCACCACTCCGTCGAGGGGAGCTGATTGGACTTTAGTCGGGCGGTCGGTCTGGCGGTTCTTCTTCTTCCTCACCGAGTAAGCTCAGCGTCGGGCTATCTCCGTGCTGTCTTCTTAAGTCCGGTGTGGTTGTTTGGTCCTGAACTCTACGGTTGTGATGACGTAGGACTTTGCAAGCTGCAGGAAGGTCCAGATGCCTGTTGATAGAGTGGGCCCGCTATGTCGATGACACCTTCGTCGTTGTCAAAACAACTGACATAGAACACCTAAAGGGACTACTGAACTCGGTTGACCCGGATATACAATTTACGATGGAAGCGGAAACAAACAACCAACTGCCCTTCCTTGACGTACTTGTGCGCCGGTGTACCACTGGACAGCTGCAAACGACAGTATTCCGAAAATCCACCGACACGAGACAGATTCTACACTTCAACAGCAACCATCCACTGTCTCACAAACGTAGTTGTGTGCGCGCTCTATTCCAAAGAGTCGAAACACACTGCACCACACCAGAAGATAAAAGGGCCGAACGATTGTACCTTTTGGACCTATTTGCAGCCAATGGTTATCCTAGGCATTTCATCGAGAGAAGCAGACGTTGGGCGCCCAGACAACGGCCAAATGAGCAGCAACCCGAAGTCTGGAGGGCCATTCCTTACGTTAAAGGGGTCTCTGAAGCGGTCTCGCGACTGTTACAACCCACCAGAGTAGGCATAGCCCATCGACCACAAGCAACAATTCGACGTCGCCTGATGCAACCTAAAGACCCATTGCCACCCGCTGAAACCTCAGCAGTCATCTACAAAATAAATTGCAATGAGGGCGACTGCAACTATGTGGGCGAAACTGGGCGGAAATTGCAAACTCGCCTACAAGAACACAAATCGGCCACCCGGAGGTTAGACCCTAACTCTCAACTTGCAACACACGTTGGGGAAACGGGGTATACTTTTGACCTCCAGAGGGCTACCATCTTAGGCCGAGGCAACACAAAAACAGAACGGCTAACTCTCGAGGCGTGGTTCTCCGATGCCCACTCTATCAACAGGCATCTGGACCTTCCTGCAGCTTACAAAGTCCTACGTCATCACAACCGTAGAGCTCAGGACCAAACAACCACACCGGACTTAAGAAGACAGCACGGAGATAGCCCGACGCTGAGCTTACTCGGTGAGGAAGAAGAAGAACCGCCAGACCGACCGCCCGACTAAAGTCCAATCAGCTCCCCTCGACGGAGTGGTGACTCATAAAGCGCACAGGCAAAAACGCCCGTCAACCATTTCCTGAGAGGCCGACGCAGCGTGAGGAGAGAGAAAAATCGATCAGCATGAGGCCGGCCAACACAGCTTGCCACTTTAAGTTAACTTTCTGATCGATTAGGTGCAGTTTACGCTTTGACAATGAAGAGCCGACCCAGCTCTTTGAAACGTCAGCAGTTAAATAAACCTGTTCCGGAGAGCCAATTTTCTTCTTCTGATAATCTTCCCGGATCTCTAAACTTTTCCAATCTGAGTTGACAAATCGTCATACATGAAGTCACAATACTTATTAAACGATATTTAAATGTAAACTGCACTGAAACTCTGTTATTAGACGTGATTTTATGTCTACTTTCATATTTACTACGTTTTTGGTATGAGAATACATTCTCTACATCTGAAAACGAACTTTACTTCATTAGAGCCATTTCTGACGTTTTCGGGATATTGCGCTTTTCAAAACAAATCGCCATTGCTAAACAACGCAACACTGCCTATAATATTTCTTTTATGTTTTTAATTCTTTTAAACTTCTACTTAATTAACATAGACATTTAACTCATGAAATTGTGTCGGTTTACGAGTGATTGGCAATCATTCGCAAATTTCGACACATTTCATGAGTTAGGTCATGCATTGAACGCAGCTTTCGATAAATTCTCGTCGGCCCAGTACAGTTATATGGGAACGGGGTAGAAGTAAAACATGTCGGCGACAAGAGAAATCAATAAAAGTTCGCCTTAAAACACAAGCGGTGGGAATGTGTGAGAGGGGGGTTATAGCAACCAATGTCAGGGGCGGGGTGAGAGCGGAAGGACGCGGGGAGAGTTGCAGCATTAGTCGACCTTCGACCACTGTAGGCGCGGAGCTTGAACGTGGCTCTTCTGTTTGCACAAGGTTGGCTTACGTAACCTAAGTGAGGCCGCTCGATGGGACCTTAAAAATCACACGAAAAACTTCGTTAGGGTCCACGCGATGTCCGGAATCGATTTCTCTTTTCGCTGGCATGTTTTACTTCTACCCCGTTCCCATATAGCTGTACTGGCTCGATGAGAATTTATCGAAAGCTACGTATGATCGCCACCTCGTCTTCTGATTACTACATTTTATCTTTATATTGGAGCCATTTTCGTTATATTTGCTTACTTCGGGGCTCTGTTTTACAATTATAAATGCCCAATATAGTTGTAGTATAAATACTAAGCTATCACCAAGACTGCTAATCTTCTGTCCGTTCCACCTCTAATTCACTAACGGTAACTAGATCATAATTAAAGTATCTTACCATATGTTTAAACGTTAACATGGCCAATTGGTGGAGGGACCTTTCGCTGTAAGTTATTGAGTATTCGTAAGAGGTAGAAAAATATCGAAACATTTGAACAAGGAGTTGCCTGTGGACGTTACTGAGGCGTTTTTGAGCACGAAATTGCGCTGATTTGCAAACTTGACTCTTAGAAATTGATAAAAATGTCTAGTTTTCTAAACGTAGCCTCTTTATTTACACCCTGATCTACATGATTTACGTGGAGAAAAATCCAATTACATGGGCACTAAGTTCCGTTTAGTAAATCTATCAAGTTTAGACTATCCTCCTTTCGTAGAAAATGCGTGCGCATGAGCAACCATGGTGTAGAACAGCCATAAGATTAGGAAAAAGCTGAAGTACATAGTAGCGTAGACTTTCGATCAAATTTTCAAATATCTTGGTCCATAAAATTACTTATAGACGCATTTTGCATGCTAAAAACACATTTTCCGGAAAGGGTTAAACAAATAAATAAACTGTTCAATACTTTGGGTATCTACAATCGGTCATCTCCACTTTCATAATTAGGTTTCATGAGTTAGGTTACATGCTGTGTGTTTGCACTATAGGGACTCTCATAGATCTGTTTACAATACAGAATATGTTCGTCGTTAATTGGCTGCGACTGTTTGATAGCGCCTTAAATTGGCGGTTCAAGTAAAAATGAGGATAACACGCTTATAGTACAACGCAGATTTATAAACGTACCTAGGAAGATGAATAATTCTAATCGCACCAGACGGGGAACCTAGACAGTGGCTTAGTAGTGCGACTGCCAATTTACTGCTCTTTGATAAATGAAGCTAATTATGAGCTTCAGGAATGGGAATAAAGCAGAATCATCTGATAACGGCTCATAAACCAAGAATGGCCACACAATTTTCCCTCATCTTTTATTCTATTCTTTTTTGTATATTTTGTTATTCAATTCCAAGCTTAGATAAAAACTTTCTGTGATCTGATAACAGTGATTTCTGCGACTGGCCCATTTTCCAGCGCTGTGCTGATAAAAACAGACTCGAGCGCCTTGCAATAAGGTCAATGCATTCCACTTTCACAGGCCGAAACGCCCATCTCAAGACTTCATATAAGGCTGGCAGAAGATCAGTTTCAGCGCTCAATCATCAGATAGGTCTGTTTGACTCTGTAGATAAATTGTCCGAATGCACGGTTCGCTGAAAGGAGGTAAAGGTTATGAGGCCGCGGAAAGTCAATGGCAGTCGCTCGCATTTGATAAATAGATTGGATGCACATACAAATGTGGGCAAATGTAAGAGGTTGTGTCTGTATTATTAAAGACTGAAGAGGAAAGGCGGCCCCGAACTGTTAGGATAACTTATCAAAATACGGATTTTGCATAAATTTGAAAGTGTCAGTATGCTCATGGAAACACGTCATATACTCATAGCAATAAAAACGGTACGAAATTAAACTTTCTATAAAAATCAATACAATTCAGAACAATTAAGATTGCATGCTGTTGTTATTTGTGTGCAAGGCATAATGAACCTAGAATAATTGTATATTGCTAAAACCTATGATTTTTGTTTCGTAGAAGAGTGTGGGAGGTATGCCGGTTTGTTTTTGTTTAAGCAAAGGGAAAGTTACGCATTTTACTGCACTGAGTACGAACAAGTAAATTATCCAAGCGTGAAAGATGCAAAATACGTAGATGAACGAAGTGTCGCCTACCAGATGATGTCATTGCCCATCTAACAAACCTTAACTTAACGTTGTTCTCTTTCCAAAAAAACGTTTCGTTCACAGTTTTATTTGTGTTAATTCGATTACAAACTTTGTTTTGCAAACGAATTCAATCGTCATTTTTTTTATAACTACCGAAATGCCTTTCAACGACATCGTGTACCTTTTGGGGTGCCACTATACGTCAGAAGTAACTGTACTGTGAAAATTCCAAATTCGGAGTAGACGTTGTGGTAATGTCATTGTTCAATACGGAGGCACAATATTCACCATCCTATTGCCCTAGGTACATTTCTAGAGACTGCCTACTCCTAAATGTTTAATGAGGGGAAGCAGCCATGTGGAAGGGTTGAAGTCAATACAATGTCAAGTGCGATGCGGGTGTAAATATAAGAAAGGGCTTTGCTAAGGCGACCTTATTGGGAGTGAGGACGTAAACACTGTGATGCTTCCCTTCTTACCCATTTTTTATCCCCAGTCGGTTTGGATTTAGCGCAGTAAAACTGCTCTGGTGTGGTTTCAGTAAACACTGCAGTATTGTGCACGTTTACACGCAATTTCGTCGTAAGACAGGCTTTCTGTAGTGACGCATGAAGTTAAAAGCTACTGATATTTGAATTATTTTTTGTCTGAACACCTTATGAGATCCAACGCCATCACTCAAGTCATTTATTCTTTTGAAAAAGCCTTCCAAAATTATGCTTTTGTTGATAATTCAATGGGAATATATTTATTCTGATGTTCTATGTAAACGGATTACTTGCGTTAGCTTATCCACTTACACGATCAATTTTCTGGTATTGTTTTTGTTTGATAGACCGCAGTTGGAACCTTATCAACCATAAGTATTTTCTAAATAAGAAAATCATGTCTGGCAACGGCTATCCTAACAAAATGGAAGCACGTTGACCCATAACGTCGCTCGTAACGCTCTTCTAAAAGTGTGTAACGAGTAAAACTCCAGTGAATTTTCTGATTTTATCAGTCCAACCTTATGTCTCCATTATGTATGTAACTGAATGGAAACGGTGATAAACTGTAGTTAGAAACTTCAAGTGCAAATGTGCCGAAGCAGACTTCCGTCTACACTCTGCAGAAGCACGGTAATCCAAATCAAAACCTGCGGCTCCTATAAGAGCTCTGTCGGTCGGAATACCGATCGCACGCCGGCGTATTCAGTCCTGCGCGGCCTCACAGATTTGTAAGGTCGTCCTGACACTCGTCCCAGATAAGCGATGATGTCACTGTTTCTTCAACTTCGAGACTGAACCCGTACTGAAGGTTAAAATCCACGAAAGCGAAACTTATGATTTCGATGTTCTGTTGGTCTTCTTCTTGACCAGAAATTATAAGTGCGTTGACCGCAAAAGTGCGGCAAACAACTCCAAAGATGAGCAATTTTGAAATGATGAAAGACGTTTATAAGATCTAGAAGTCAATGCAAAACGCGGATTAATGCTCGCATCATCATCACCGAAATGTTTTAAAACGACAATATTGGAAATTGAACATGAGAGGGAATTTCCTCGCATCAATGTCTCTAAACACAAGAGAAGAGAAGCGTAGGCGGTCTCAAACCGCCGGGAGCTTAAATGACGCACGGGGATGCCTGCCGATGCTAAGGCGCCGCCGTCAATAGGCTTGCAAGTCTAAGGAAACAGGATTGTGTAGGCCCCTTAGTGAAGATGGAAAGGCAGAGTTGTTTTCGAAAGTTCCCCAATAAGCATTTTGTCAAAAAATATTTGCTAAATTATCTATGCTCCATAAAACAAATAGTTGACCTTTTGGGTTAACATACCTCATAACATCGACTCTCCGACGAAAACTAACTCATGTACACGAACGACTAACAGGGAAAGTTGTCAGCTATTTAGCTTAGGTGGCTCTCCATTCTATGTGATATTATAAGAAGTCATTTGTGCAGTTAACGCTATTATAATACATAATGAAGTTTAAATACGTGCCCTATTTCCAAAACCATTGACCGAGCTTTCAAAATGGAAGCGGTTGCTAAAGTGGGTGGACAAAATGATGAATATACCACAGTATCTCTTCATCTAAGTTGTACAAAATTGCGACTGCACCTAAATAGACGTAAGTACTCAGTTTTCGAATTAGAGGTTACATCGCCATCTTTAAGCGTGCTCATTCAAAAGATGGCGTGTCGGCGGACAGTGGTTGTCTTGCGAAGGTTTGCTCTGCAACCACATTTTAACAAATATTCCGCGAATTCGGACCTTTATTGTGCTACAAATCCTTCTGGATATATAAGTCGTTTTTCTAATGAGCCCCAGTGTTTTCATTAGTAAAAATGCAAACCATGTGGCTTTGTGATCACGTTTTGACTTGATATTCTCTTCACGTAGGTGTTCGTTTCCCTTTTACGGTAGAAAAAGAAACCCGAGCCATGTTTTTCTACCTGGAATCACTTTTAATGAACGTTGCAAGTTAAAATGTTTAACATGTCCCGTATCCGTCTGTGCGTACCTCCTACAGACAGACTCTAAAAGGGCAGATTATGTTTTGGGCACCTTAAGAAAATTGTCATTTGTTGAAGCCTAAAACCGTATCAACGACAGGTTACTATGCAATATTTTGACAAATATTGCGGGATCTGTTTAATTCTCGCATTGGATTTTGGATGAATAAATGTTTAAAATGATTTCGCTAACTTTCGGCTATAGTAATTAAAATGAATTTTTATTGTAGTTATAGTTCCATACATTCAAAATATATTGGAACAGAAGACGATTGCAATAGATTAGAGTGAGTGCCGCAAAAACTAGCATAGCAACGAAGTTTTGCGTCTGATTCGATAAAAGTGTGCTTAAACGTTTCGAACGTTTCACGAAGATATGAAGTCAAATTGCTATTAAGTTCCATTCTATTGAGTAGCTTTTCGTATACAAAAGGTATTTAAGAGAATAGGTTGCGATATATGACTGCAGATCGTCGTTTGGCGGCAATAACAGGAATACTTCAAAATTTAATAAAAAGCTAAATGTAAGAAGCTCGCGATTTTGTGACCACAACTCCGTTTTACGCAAGGCAAACTGGGAACAATGCCAATTTCGTAGTTATAAAAACGTAAAAATATATTTTAGTGCCCATACTCAATATTAAGAGTCCATCTGTACAGTTTTATAAGTTTCATTTTGAAAACCACGCGATCACAACATTATGTATGACTGTAAAGCGTTCGATAATGACCAGGATCCTATGAGATAAAATCACAACGCCTAGGGGGAAAACACTCGAAGACTGATGCTTAAAGGAGTACGACTGCCTGAAATTTATGAAAAAGTATCCAGATGAAAGTTCTGCAACAGCACTGCACGGAATCGCTGTTCTGTACCAAACGATCGTGAAAGTCTTCGGATAATGACAAATGAACTAAACGCAAGAGGAGTTGGACAATTCTTGCTGGCTAAATTATAGTTAAAGTGAGGTTTATGTAAGCAGTGTTTTCAAAAAAAATTGGCGTTTATTCTCGCAAACAAACATTTTATAATTGATTTGAAGGTCTTTTTTCACTAGGACAAAACAAAAAACTACAAATGTAGCCAAAAGTCTTAAATCAACTTTCGAGCCGAAACGATGACCTAAGCCTAGTTTTCAAATTAATTAACAGAGGGCACTATCTGTAGCCAATGATTGCATTGTAGCGTGACAACGTTTGGCTGAGCCCGTCGCCAGTCAGTTGCAAAAATAAATTCAACGTGCAAATGCTTCATGCTAGATGTCCATGTTTGCATTACATTTCGACTTATAGATAAATTCTATCATGTGTCATAAACCACATATATGACCACTGATTTTTGTATCAGTTGAATAGAAATTAAATTTCTCGCAGGTATGTACTAGAATAGGTGTCTAGTTTTTTGGAAGCTTTGAAACTATTAATATGTTTGCGCAATAATTCCTATCTTGAAGTTCATAAATGCTGTTCACCCAAAAGGAATTTTGTCTTCCGTATTACTTTACGACCATCTGGACGTCTGTAAAAGACATGCAGGTCCATGTTACATCCTTTCGGGAAAAATCTGCGACAAGCTCTTTGGGTAGTTGTGTTTCAAGATGAACGGGTTAACACCCCCTCCGAAAAATAAAAACTCACGGTCTTCAGCTTAAATTCCGGAAAGAAGTGAGAATAGATTTAATACATGCACGAGAAGAGAGTAAAATCCAAATAACAGGATGATGCAGGGAGTTCCATGTGTAACGTTTTGCCCCATTCATCTCAAAAAATGCGACAATATTTCATAGGCATACAAAGTGCATAAAATAAAAGACCACTACTTAAGGCCTTATATAACGTAGTCTACTCTGGACTCCTCTTGCGATCCCGAGAATAATAAACAGCAGTTAATTGTATACCTAACAGGCCCGACTTCCATGATTGTGTCAGCAAGGCACGCAGTGGAAAAGCGGAAGGTTGGCACGTTTTCCGGCTGAGTATGCATGACATTTTTTATAGTTTGCTAAGTCGAGGTTCTTTTGTTGAACGAAGCAGTCGTTTAAGGCCTGCAGTGGTAAACAGAATGCCCTCTATAGATTTAGCTTTTCGTGGACCAAAATAATGTTTAAGCCTTAATCTAGTGGGCAGTCGTTTCGATCAAATCCACACATTTTAAGTCAACAATAGTCGACGTCAAATGTGAAAAAGGTTCACAAATTTTTAAAAATTCACAAAATAAATGTGGACAGAGCAGAAGGTAAATTTAGACGGCATTTACTGTTAGTTTGTCCTCAGCTTACTTTTATCTTAAAAAATCTGACAGAGGAGGCGACAGTTCTCCATTAAGCTACCGTGGACTGGACAGGCATTCTCGAATATTCGCTAGCTAAAAATAGCTACCCGTGTGCTCAGGTGAAAAACGCATTCCTTTGATCTTTTTCTTTCGATTTCTGCACAAGCTATAGTGGAACAGAAAATCAAATGACTTACTAATGTAGGACATGCGCATCCTAAGTTATTTTGCATCTCATTCCTAGCACCCTTATTTAAAATAAACATTCAGGTGTAATAGATAATTAACATTGATCTCTGTGTTCGTAAGTTATGTATCGTAAAAGTTCTCTCTAAGTTTACTATACCCGTCAACATTTTATGCGGGATTGCGAGAGCTTTTAGATCCTTGAGTATACGGCACGTCACCGAATTGATTATTAAATTCCTTAAGCATCCTCGTTTAAAGTTAGAAGTAAAAACTGTGTACAATTTGCAGCTGTCTGTCAAGACGTCAAATTCTCGGGGGCAAGAATTGGCCTGTTGTGATTCTAGCGAAATTGCTGGTCGAAAGAGAACACTCAGGAGTTGTTCAAAGCGCATTAATTAAAACAGCTGTCGGGATAGCAAGTGCTATTGCATACATGTTTTCCGAATTATTTTAAACATGTCTTCTTTAGGCAAAAAGAAACTCATTTCTCCGTCGCTGGGTAGAAATGAAATCATCCAGTCTCAGCATTTAAAGCCAATTATGAAGTGACAGACAATGTGAACAAGCAATGACTGGAAGGTCAGAGTGTCCAGGTATTTGTGTTAGTTCTGAGTTTCAAATTTCTGATTTTTGAACCTTCTGAAATCCAATTCTTTTAGGAGTACACGGTGACTTCGGAACACCAGTCTACATACGTTGATGAATAAATTAACCTGCGAGTTTACTGTCGAGTGTAATTAAAATCTTTAGGCATTTTCATTGTCTTATTTTGTAAAGGCAGCCACTGGACAATTCATTGGGCAATAGTGTTACCATCAAAAGTTATGAAATAGACTTACAGTAAGCGAGGGCTTATTCTGCTACTGTATGCGTCTTTTAGCATTTGGGTTAGACCATTGAAAAAAGGCCTGATTATGGAGGCTCTTAACCGTTTAAAAGTCCCACATCTGATATTATTTCCAGTAATTTTTGGAGATCAACCGGAAATACTGTTTGGTTAGAAGAGAAGGAAACGTGGGCCATCTGGTGGATTGTTTTAAGAGATGGCGCGGCGACCCCAGACAGTTAGTCTGCATGTGGGAGCGTAATGCGCACATGAATCGCTTACAGTTGCTAAAACCCTCATGAAAGGATTCAGAAGATCAGTTGGCGAGCATACGTGTGCGTTCCGTAAATTCTCGTCTGGCTAGTACATTAATCTGGGAACAGAGTACAAGTAAAACATGTGAATGATAAGAGAAACCTGTAAGGACATGGTTTACGCCCGCGGTCATTTACTTCGGGGGTATTTGTGCTAAAATTAAATGACTGGCGATATTTATTGGTGAGGGCCAGAGAAAGGAATGAAAAGATCTCTTGGTGGCTGCTGTGTTTAGTTAGTCAAAAAACTTAAAGGTATTCATCGGAGTAAAAATACGACAGCGCAATGCCTTTGACAATGCAATACCTTTTTGACAATGCCTCCAAATTGACATTAAATTTATCTATTACTAGCCGGACCCCGCCACGCTTTGCTGTGGCTCAATCTGATGAATTCGGAAATAAGGGAATGAGGAAGGAGCACGTTCACAATTAAGAAAAACTGTAAGGGCCACCGGTTGGCGGTACGTATTGTGTGCGAAACCCAGGATTGTCCTTCTAGCCGCTGTCGAAGGCAGGGCAATTGTTTGCTGCACCCAGTCGCGATGGAGAATTCTGAAAAAAGTGGTGACGGCTGCCTTTATTCACGCACCTACAAATGCACCTAATTCATTTCCCGGAATGGCAGTTTTCCACGTTTATGTGAGCTGCGTTTTACTTTTAAAAGCAAAGGCGAATACGAACCCGCCCAGCGGTTACCGACTTCTAAGTCACCGATTCGCATTCGTACGGTTGCCAATTTGCCGATGTCTTCCGCTGATCATTTTCGGTATAAGGGACTTCCGTCTATCTTGCCGGGGGAGCGGGGGGGGTTGACGAATTGGGATTCAGTGCATCCAAGGTCAATGTATCATATTCTTCGCCACAACTTCATGAAAATCATTGTCGACGTCGATATCAGGTAATTGGGCGCATACCGCGTCGTCGATTTCGTTGGAAATGATCTTGTTATAGAGCCAGATCAGGACATGTGCATGGGGCAGTCCCCTCTTTTGTCATTCCACCTAATACATCCAGCAGCACACAGACCCAACCACCTCGTGTTTCACCATGAAGTTCATCAGCGATTGCAGTTTCTTCCTGAAAACACGTGCTGTGATGTCATACCCATCCACCGACGATTACCCAGGAAGTAAGAGCCAGTGAATATCCCCCCAAGCTGGATTACACTGAAAGGTAATGAGTAGGTCTGGACGCCCCGTAAGCAATTGCACCTCGAGCGTACTCGGACATATGGCGTGGACTCTCTGTGCATGTGGACGACAAAAGCGTTAGTCTTACAACGTTTTGCTGTATTACCGTCGTTTGCAAATGCATCATGCAAAGGAATGTATCCTTCAGAGCGCAGCTTGGTCTGATGTAAGCGAATGAAAGCAGGCGTTCAGTTTCGATGTTTGCATACATATCCACAATGCATTGTTGAGGCAATTTACTGCATTTCGAATGGGGATTACTTACATTCTGTCGAATCATAAGTCGGAAGGAGTAGTGGTTCATTGCGCTGCATTTCATGTGGGTTACCTCGTAAATGACTGGATTTATCATCTTAACGTCGAAGTGATATCCATCGGTACCATCCCGATAAGTCAATGGATGTTGCGTTGAAATCGGTCTCCGACTGCCGGTATATATGGTATCATCTTACCGTAAAGTCATTAGTCTTCCAACGGTTGTTGTCGTACCGTCGTTTACAACAGCATCAGGCTGCGTGCATGCTGAGCGCGGAGTCGTGTTTGACGCTGGTCTGCTGTTCCGCGCTGGCGCCATTCGGCCACCCCCAGCCGGCTGTGTATATCCTGTTGCTGAACGAAGCAGGCCTGAAGCTGCAGAACGCGGTAGCCGTGACCGCAACCGGGCTTCCGCAAGCCGAGCAGCACAACACTGAGCGGACACTGGGCGAGAGCCCCATTATGTGGGTTTTGCGGGGGGGGGGGGATAGGCGCTGGTGTTAATTGCATCCAGTCCTCACCCCCCGAGCATCCCCGAGGCAGCGGT
Organism: Spirometra erinaceieuropaei; assembly: GCA_902702965.1. Lineage (NCBI taxonomy): Eukaryota > Metazoa > Platyhelminthes > Cestoda > Diphyllobothriidea > Diphyllobothriidae > Spirometra > Spirometra erinaceieuropaei. Next base: position 153,307 of record CACRXP010000050.1, on the reverse strand, counting down.
GACGGCCCTACTATATGGACTGTTGGACAATTTTAAGTGGCGTCCAAGTGTTGCGTGTTTTTTTGCTGCAGGGTGGGTGGTTTGCTCTGGCGGCCCATATTGCATCGGCCCAGCGAGGGTGGAGGGCCTGCTCAAGTGCCTGCAGGGTGGGTGGAGGGGTGAGCGCGGCTGTCGGGCGGAGCACGTGGGTTTGAGCGAATGTCGGTCAAGTGGCCGCAGTGTGGGCGCACATGTGTCCGCGCGCGATGTAGGTCAAGTGGCCGCAGCTGGTGGCGTTGTTATGCCGGAAAATATCCAGTTTTTTACCCATCACAGGCATACCATCGGCATAATTACACAATTGAACAGCCAAAAACCCGGCCCTATGCGCGGGTCGGGTTGTGTCCAAATTTCAGCGCAATCGGTGCAGCACTTTCGGAGATTAGATATAACACAGAAAAAAAAACCTTCCATTTTTATATATATAGATTATCATTAAACAGTAAAAATAGTGTTCTCCTTTGATTGGTGACAGTAAGGAGGGTCAGAATTTGTAATACCACAAAGTTCTTAGATGTTCGGTTCTTTTTCTCAACGCAATTGCTCCCCGGAATAAGTAACCCCTGTACCAGGTTCTCTTGTGTGCATAAGGCAGTCGTCTCTGCTCTCGCTAACAGATTTTGACCCGGTGGCTTAGGGTAGTTTGATGGGACCTCTTTTGACCACTTTCGCATATATATGTACTAGCCCGATGGGTGTTAATCGATTTATCTTTGCCGTTGACAGCTGGCACATTCGTAAGGATATGTGGCATTCCAGCACCACGCTCCTGGATACCCAGAAGGTCTCAATAGTGCCTACGCATCGGAAGTTGTCCATCAGGTGGGCTTTGGCTTTCGTGTTTCCTTACCGAGCCACTATTACAGACACATTACTTGCCTTGCTTAATTTCCGAGGAAATAAATGCGCGAACTTGGAGTAAGTCCTTCAGAACAGACCTTTTTAGGCACGTTCCGAAATTTGATATGAATATTTGAACTGAAAGCTATCAGCTACTGCGATTATTCCGCAGTAGCTGATGTCAGCACAGTAAATAATTGCACAGATATATTACTATCTTACTTACAAACGGCCGGACAGCAAAACCGCATGAAAATGGAAGGAGTACTTACTAACAAGCAACTGCGTTTAATTGTTTTGAACTGCATTTTCTGATTCTAAGGAATTCATCAAATTGGTGGTTGGATACTGACTGAAATTTATTGATGTATTGAACAGGGGTACCTTCGCTGACGGAAAACTACTGATAGTGCTTCAAAAACGGTTTCACTATTTTAGGCTTTAGAGCTGACCTTTAAGATATAATCAGATCAGAACCTAGCATGGCACTGTTTTTTTCATTATTAATCCTTGCGATAATAAAAATTCAATCACTTGAGATGAATTTTCACACTGCACTGACCTTCAGTATTTCATACTCCCCACCCTGGTGTGAAATGGTCCAGAGAAGATTTGCGGCAATCTCTAACGTTTTTAAGCTATAGAAATTCACTTAAATTATTCATAGAACGCTTCTAGGTCTGTTTGATAAACCACTGATGACATTTTGAAATTTTAAAAACTTGTCATATTAAACCCATTACTTCGTCTCGACTTCGACATCCATAAAAGATTCAGCCACGAATTCTGAGTGTAAATGGCGGAGCATCTCTAGGCTATCTAAAAGCTTTAAAAAATCGTAATTTGTTGTTCACTCGATGATCCTCTACGTTTCCCAAACAAAGTCGATGTAGCCGACTTCCCTAAGAAATCCCTGTTGGCCAGCAGCTGCACATTGCACATCAGCGCTCCGATTTCATACAACCGAATGAAATAAGGCTGGCGCAAAAAACTTTCCTGTTTTATAATCAATTGTCAAAACCTCGTTTGACAGAATGGAGAGCAAAAGTTAGATCACGAACATTGTTCTTCTATGAACACACAAAAAATGGGCCGCCGTCCTGTTTTGTGCACAAGTGTGGAATTTGGCACAAGTGTCGCAGTTGGAACTTGGTTTAAACACCACTTCTGTTCCGACACATCCTCAGATCTCTTCCTAAGTGTACCCTCTCCCTAAGTGATGCTGGAACACGCGCGAGATTCCTTTTTCGTCCAAAACAGCAGCGAACAGATAATCGGCCTTCGGTTGCTTTCATGCGGGGCAAAAAGTGCATGTTTAATAGATGAATCGCAAAACTAGGCTGTCTTCAGTCGACGCCATTAAACATTTTAAAAGTCTACTGTAAACAGCGGGCTATAAGCACAATGGACAGATGAAAATCCCATTTTGAAAAACGTTTTGCATGCAGGGCAAATGCAATGATAGGAAGAACCATATACGGTGGAATTAACCATCATGCTTTTGCGTCTTATTAAAGTCCGTAAACCAACGCTTTACTTGAACATCTAGATGCGAAATATGGTCATGTTATTGTGAACATAACTTATCGTGCAAATTCTGTGTTCAAATAATATCTGGTTTTCAGTGTTTTTGACGGCCGCTTTCAACTGTAGTATCATTAATAAATGTGTCGTAACTGACATATATTGTATATAAACAGGCTATTTCAGAGCACATCTTAGTGAGACTTTCTGTCCAGGCCCATGTACTTACTCTCCGCGTTACCATGCAATATGAAGTAGCGACTTTACTGAGTTGTACATGCAGTATTATCTGGACAAGTGTTTGAAATTAATAGTCATACCGCAACTTTTCGAAGGCTGTTTCTGTGGCGAGCCTCCGCTAATACCACCTTGAAATAATCCACAAAGTGGAGCGTTATTAGTAGAGGATCTTGCGAAAACGAACGTCGAATAAGAAAGGCGACCCAAATTGTGTCCATGCAAACAATAGACACAGCCATATCTACGTGGGACGTCGTTATTTAAAATCTACATTGATGCTTGCTGGGCGGAGATAGCTTCCTGACGCAACCTGTTGGAAATAGCTGCCGTACAACACCATTACCGAGTAGCACTTGATCATATATAGTCTATTTATGACAATTCGTATTCCGGATCTTAAAGATCTGCAGAAAAGTGCGCATTGGTAAGGGAATGCATCGCGTTTTCCGTATACAAAAACATACTTTACGTGTCCAATCTGAGCGATTTAAAGTTCCACTAGATGATTTAATAGAATATCGAAGGCACGATCTTTTGGAGACAACTAATATGCCAGTGCTAACTGCACTTGCGACCGATGAGCACGGTAGCTGACACTCTGAGACGGGAAACGCATTTACTTGACCAACGCTATCCACTACTTTGTTAAAATAGTATTGTCTGATTACGTGAAGTGGTGGGATTGCAGTTTGTTCACAAATATAACAGCGCCAGTCTGGTACCAAGAAGCGGTTGCATCAAACCCTGCATACGTCGATCAGTGACTATGTCCGTCACTACATTTTTAGAACGGTTTCGTCGCCATTTTCCGAACTTCTTGAAAACGGTGTCCAACCTACATGCAGGTTAATGCGCTAGTCAACATGACGCATATTTCCGAGAAAGTATCGGTATTTTATTCGACGCGTAGATGCCAACAATGCGACTTCCGTCACATGTAGTCGTAAATTCGCTAGGTATTCCACACATCTTAACGTATTTTACCCTAGGACTGGTCGTTGTGGCTCAAAACACATTAACCACCGAGAGGGACCATGTCCCGCTGTCGTACTCTAGTACGCATATTAGGATCGCTTCGTTTGTAATCGACCATCCTCAAGAATACTTAAAGTGGAGCCCATCTTATTTTATAAATGCATATCTAAAGGTCACCTAGGCCATCAAGATTTGTTTGGAAAGTATGAATACATGAAGCACTTGCGCATACAATATGCTGGGACCAGTAGAGGATGGACGTAAGGGAACCACCTGCCCAGTCCTCGTCTACCGAGAGCGATATAAAACAACTTGTATGGACTGAAAAGAGTTGCGAAAATTTCCATGGCAGTAGTCAGAAGACTAGTTGCCGAACATATATTCACTTTCGACAAACTGTCTGGCATGTTCTTACTTCTACCCCGTCCCATATAAATGTACTGACTTGACGATAATTTGTCAAAAGCAAACGTATGCTCGCCTAGTGGTCTTCTGAATACCAAAAAGTTTGTTAACTGTGAAATAATGTCATTTTAAAACTGCTTAAGGGAAAGGGATAAGCTCATATCAAAAGTATGCCGCCGATACCATTTTATTTTGGAGTCCAGATATACTTCCCGATCTGGCCAATTGGCACTCAAAAGTTTGCTTTTGAGTTCGTTACTTTTAATATAGTTGTTAACGCAGATATCACGGGAGGTCATTGTGTTATTGTAAGGGCGATCGGATAAAGTTTCCCACCTTCGTGACTGGTGGTTTATTATTCTTTCAACTAGTCCTAACAGGGCGTTGGATGCAAATGACAGACAAGGTCCGTGGACTTTTGTCAAGTATTTCTGCCCTTCTAAGACGTCTGGCAGCCATCAAGAACGGTGCGCCTAGCCGTGCCGCCCGTCAGGCATTGAAGCAACGTCTCTTCGAACTGCGCCAGAAGGAACTGCGCCTCATGCGTCAGTTGGGCATCCGTCAGCCGACGGGATTTAGGGGTGCCTTCTGCAGTTCAGCGTCCACTTCGGCCGCAATGGCCGTCCGAGCAGCTCTCGAACGAAAACAGCAGCAACAGCAGCAGAATGAGCCGGATCCTTCAGGGGATGGGTGAGTTTTTGTGAAACCACTCTTCTCATTGGCTAGCACGAGGCGGGAAAAGCTCTCTGCTATGCCCACGTGTCTGTTTACAGGTTGGATCGAGCAGTGGTTTGTGACAGCCACCTGTTAACTTTAGAACCTCGGTAGGCGTGCCCGTAAAGTTGTTGCCTAATTCTGGTTTTCCCCATGTGAGGGGTCGGCGATTGAACCCGTTATTGACGTTACAGGGATTGTTATTACTGAGGCTGGCCCCGAATCATGAAAAGGACAATTTATTATGTCTAGGAACAGGGAAACGCTGGACTGAGGGCGGTACTCAAACCAATTACTAGATATTTCAGCCACATTTTCACGAAGTGACAAGTCATAGAATATAGTACCTCTTACGGATAGAGGGCAACCGTACCCTTATGAACCCAACGTCTTTGACTGCGGGTTATCTCAGAAACAATGAGACAATTCAACTTCAGCCAAAGTTGTTCTGTCCATCTGGAGAGTGGCCGACGCGACCTAAGTGCGACAAGCAGGCCGGCCAGGAGTGCTCCTTTCACATTACTGTTCTTGGTGATGAATAAAAGTAGGCAGCCGGAGCTTTGCATCTTCTCGAATTTGTGAGTTGGGCTTCTTGGTTTCAAAGCTCAGAGACTAAATCGATTCACTCCTGTCAACTGCCGAGGATTCACCGGGGAGGAAGAGGAAAACCTCCGTTTCCTAAAAGCATAGTTTCGGTTAAGTTGCGGCCAGGACAACAGATGCCGAAATAACTAATTCTGGTTGTCACTATGGCAGTGCCGAAGTGTCCTCTTGACGGTGGCAGGTGAATTTTGAAACGCATTTCTTATTCTTGATGCAGTAAAGTGGACCCCCCCGTAATTGGCTCTTTGCGGGGCTGAATACACGCTAGGTGACAATGGCCTCAGGCGTGGATCACTCGTCGGCGGCACAACCAGTACGCTGTAATAGTAGTGGTGGCGGTAGTAGTAGTTGTTGTGGTAGTAGTAGTAATAGTAGTAGTAGTAGTAATAATAATAATAATAATAATAAGAATAGTAGTAGTAGTGGTGGTGGTAGTAGTAGTAGTAGTAGCAGTGGTAGTAGTAGTAGTAGTAGTAGTAGTAGTAGTAGTAGTAGTAGTAGTAGTAGTAGTAGTAGTAGTAGTAGTAGTAGTAGTAGCAGTGGAGACCAAGGCCTCCAGGAGCGTTCGAAGTCAAGTTGCCAACCTCCAGATCCCAGGCGAGGGGCTGAAATCAGTTTTATTTGATGCTTTCCGTTCCTGGCTCTCTATGGTAAGATGCTTTGCAGTCACCAATGCAGTTATCAACATCCCGCCACAAGTTCCCTTCTTTTCGGCCTTTTTGATTGAGATCACACTGAAATAATCGAACATAAGGCTTTTATCAAATGGTACTTTCCTAACTGGCCGTTGTGCATTAGAATGGACATGGACCCTTTTTTCTGGCCTCGTGTCGACTTTTTTTCGAAACGACTTGTTAACCTTTGCAGATCTTAGCAAGAAATTGTAAAGCGGTGTTGTTTCGAAGCAAATCTGCTGTATAAAGCAATGATAGTCACAAATAACCAGTTCCATTGGTTAGCAGCAAGCCTCCTCTGTTGGAAGGTACGTATTCCAGGAAACGTCGAACAGGTAGCTGTAGGCTCCGTCGATGCAGGGATGCACTTATTAGGAGGCTTCACTATTTCGTGGACCAGGGTTTTGCAGCTGCTACATCGAACGCCCCATTCTGCCCTACCTTGACGATTGTCCGGCTGCCAACAGTATACCCTCTCCCAAGGGCGGGGCTGAGTCGTAGGCGTAACGGACTTCATAGTATTGCCCAGACTTTGCCACCGCTCCCCGAGGATCGGCTGCTTTTGGGTCAGAAATCGCCCCATGTTCATTCCAGTCATGATTCGGAATGCGACGGAGGCGAGGACATTCCATGAATACGTGTTTACTGATCCCCGCTCCAATCCACATTTCACGACGGCGAAATATTTTGCCTGTCACAGAGGTCGGAGTGGCGGTCAGCCCGTAGTCGCCCAAGGTGCATCGGCTCGACAGCTGAACGCATTTTTCCAGCACTCGTTTGCGCCTCTTCATGTTCTCCACAGGCCCTTGACAGGCGATTATTGTTTCATATGGTGAATCCAGCGTTCTTACTATTAGCTACCTTGGCGCTATCATATTATCAAGGCATGTCCTCTTGTGAATGGGTGACCTAGACGTTTGTTAAATCAACTTCCCCACTGATTACTCCGCGGTCAGCAGAAACCGGGTAATGCTGTGAGCACCCCCTCGCTGTTTCGGCCGACGCGTGTGCCCGATTGCTTGGAGTTCATCCAAATAGGCTCATGCCTCACATTTGTTTAGGCTTATCGGTCTTTGTTGAACTACGTTAGTATCCCTAACATCGCAGGCCGATTAGATCTACGACTCATCTCACCTCATGAATTATGGCGTTATTTCCCCGCATCATGGCTTGAAGAGTAATTGTGGACCCGCAGAGATATTCAATCCGCGAAATTGTTGTTTCAGGGATGCCCGGCTGTGATCAAGACGCCAATGCCCCCATTTCGAAGGTTCGTCTTTTATTGAATCATCCCTAGAGATCATTTAGTCGACTGCACGGTGTTTGGTAGCTACATTGGGTACACACTGAATACCTCTGCAATTTATGGCGCCACAGGTAACCATGCAAGGAATATAGTTCAGAAATGTTCGCTCGGACAATGACAGGATTGACTCTTTATAATAGTTTTGTATTTTATCGCTGGCCCACTGTTTTAATTCTGCCCATTTGGCGATTACAACCAGGTCATTTCAGAGTTTTGCATTGCTAGGGCTGGAAGACCTTTCAAAGAAAGTAAGCTCCAACTGGCGTTCTCAGGTCGCAATGGAAGAGAGGCCGGCTTTCAGAATCATGATCTCCATACGACTAAAGGAATTTTGATTGGCTGCAGGATTACTTTTTATACCAACGGCCGGTTAAGCACGCTCACACCAGGTGGCATCATATCACTTTGTACATGCCGTCCTGCCCTCCACAATTCCGGATGCATCCCCCTTCATGCACAATTTCGCCTCTTGAAAGGGTACACAAGTCTTGCCTATCATTCGGATTTTCTGGTTAGGAATTGAAAAGGACGCCTTTTACGGCAGGAACCCACTCCTGGCGCTTTTACTTCAGCAAAAGCAAATGCAACCTGACACTTATAAGCGCACATGAGGCTTTGATGCAGGAGCCTTTTTATAACCAAATCCGTGGGAAATATTGTCTGCGTGCCTTGAAACTGCAAGCCGTAATCAACCGCCCTACTATCTTACTGCGAAAGTATGCGCCGTCCTCTTTAAGTTGCCGAAATTAACAAAAAGTTCAAACATACAAGAACGGTATTAGGAACTTTTGGGCGAAAGACATAGGCTTGAGGACGCAGTGCTGTGCAGAGTCTGCAAATTCTTTGCTTGAAATTTAATTTAATTTACTTCATCAAGCCATTTTGGCCCTGTTGCTGCCTAACAGCCTAAATAACAGTCAGAAGTTAATTCCCTGGCTAACTACTTATGGCAGTGCTCGGGTGGGAAAGTAAACAGCCTGACTTCCATACCAACATCCGCAGCCTCGGGTATGTCTGCGGACTTTTTTCTGGCCGAATGGCGGGGACTAGCGGACTTCAAAAAAATCGAAGTCACCTGCAACCAACTGATACTTAAAGTCTAGTTCGGGGCTGTGAGCTGTTTCATATCCCTCTATCTGCAGATGAAGCCAAAACTAAGTGGGTACTTTTAATCCGACCGAAGTCCCCTAGTACCATTCTTGGCTTCCATTAAAGTCATTTTGTAGGTTGACCCTACATTTTTGCAAAGCTGGCCTCCGCTTGGGTGGTTTTCAACTATCCTCTGTGTCCCAGCCCATGAGCCGTTAAGTATTATTGCAGTTTAAACGCTTTAAAAAGCATGCCTATAGTGGAGCGAATTAATGTTCAGGACTGTAGCCAACTTACGCATCACATATCCATAGAATTGAAAGTGTAAGCTTGGTTACCGGAAGGTCAAACGCTCGTCGGCCCGTTCGAGGACTGTTTGGGCAAAAAGTGTCCTCTGCCGTTCCCGTTTTTTGTTTAGACAAATCCACCTCCTCCCACCCCAAAGCTCTAAAAACTTTATCGACGGCCCGTAGTTTATTGGCAGGATGGATGTGGACACAATTTTGGCCACTGCACCATCGGGACACTGATGACTGACTCGACTCGATCAGCGTCTACTTGTGTCACTTGCACTGGTCCCTACACACAATTGATTCTAACTTCGAAGCATGGGTCCTCTGATCTGATCGAAAACAGTTGCCATCAAGGCAGCGTTGAGAAGTGGTCATTGCGGCCTGAGCTTCTGTCTGGATGAGGACAGAGTTAATCCGTCGCGTTGTGGCCTTCCAAGCTACAACTTTCAGCGCCTTGGTCTTCACACTGCACACATTGGAGGGCTTATTGGTGTCATGACCAGCTTGTCGCTCCTCGGATGCTGCTATATATGTGAAAGTCTATTCAAAAAGGCCGCTGTTTTTATCAGGATTAAACTTTGGGAGCAGCAGAGCCGCTCTTTCATCCTGTGGAATATCGGTGATTACGACCAGAAAAATAGGTTTTCTTATTTCGGGGTTGGGATTCGTTTTTCTTCGCTTGAGCAAAGGGCCGCTTCCTGAGTTTCCACTTTGCCTGCCATTTTACTTCGTGATCATATGAAAACTGCCACTATTTTAAAACCAGTAATTTATCTAAACCTCCTGCCCATAGGATTCTGCACCAGACTCTGCTTGCAAGGTAATCAACGTGAACCCTGGTGAGGAGGCGCGTTGGGTTGATAGTGCTGAATTTACCAAGAATTTGGCGACCTTCAGTTCATGGGAGTGGGTGTTTGGGTCGTCACCAAAATTCACCATACCCCTACGGATTGCCACCGACCGCACTATTCACGTGCTTTGTCAAAAAGGACGGTTTGCTGGATTTCAGGAGGATACCGGTGCCTCGGACGCTGCGCTTTCCTCGTGGCTGCGCCAGCTTGCTCACGTCCTCTCTGAGTCGCCTTGCAAGAAGAATGCCTGGCTGGTCCCTATATATGCCTTCCTGTCCTCTTCCGCCCACCGTTTATCCGCCCAACAGATTGAGATAATCAGCCAACTCCGCCAAGTTTCCGCTTCTTTTTAGCCACTTTGTTTTTAGCCCCATTGTACACATCGCGCCAGAGTGTAGGATTTTAAAAGTTCGCATTGCCGATTTTCTACATGCATTTTCAACAACGTGTTAGATTTACTTTCTTGAGCGCTTTGTGTTTTAAGTAGTGTTTCACTCCTTCACTGGTAGTGGCGTCGGGAATGTTGTCCACCATGCTGGCTCTCGCGATGTGACTGAACTTTTTCGACCCTATCTGGTGGGAAAGGCATAGAAAAGTGCCTCCACTGGCCGTTGCTTACGTCTTTCAACAAGCATTTAAAACCCAATGTTTCTGAAAAAATTGACTCCTTCACCTTGCCATCTTGTCGTCGACGAACAGAATAACTGCATTTGTGCTGTTGCTTGGCGGAATTGACGGTGGCAGGATGGCATGTCCTGGGGGCGACCTCCTGAAGATCACGTTGGATGCATCTAACAGTCTGAACCCGTCACTGAGCTATCCACCACACCAAGGGTCCCCTCAGCACAGAAGTCACTCCGACTGTATTTTAGCACACGTGTGAGGTTTGTCCATGCACTGGTAACTGGGGCCAAACGCTGCCTGCCTATTTTCAAAGTACATAACAAGATGCCAGAGATTGGCAGATGTGTCCGCGGTTGCCACAATGACAAGTCTATTCGATATGTGTTCAAGTCGTCCTGACTGATCGGGCCAAACCCTTGCATGTGCCTGGACGCGGCGTTGACGGAACTCGTGCCAGTTCGTATTTGTTATGCTATTTTCCGAATCACAGTTGCTATCGCTGTGCCTTAACCCTGTGCGCCTATGATAAGCCGAAAGGATCCCTCTATGGAGCGCCCCAGACAGAGGCTGGTGATTTTCCTATATGTGACTCGTCGTTGTAAGGAATCGGAGGAGCTGTGCTCTGCGCCTTGTCTCTCTATAAACCATATTTTACATCCCGTCGTCCAGCATTCACGTGACAGTGTTAGAGCGTAAGCCGCTGCTCTTCGTTAAGTAACTCGCACAGGTTTTGCAGCATGATCGCCATCTTGGCAAAACGGTCGTCAGTCCGTTTTCGAACAGGTTCTGCAATTTTTATAGGACCGGTTCTTGAACTGGACGTGTGATAGGGCTCATCAGACTTCCCATTATCTATTATGCCTTATCATTCTGAATAATTTTAGGGAATTGCCCGTTAAGTCTTACCCCTCTTCGTGGAACCGGCGTCAGGGCGCGAAGTGTGTAATTTAGCATTGTCCTAATTCGAGGAGCCGAGTATTGACAACAAAAACAGCCAGGCAGACATTGGATGCCGGTGGTCCGTAGTGGCGCACCCACGTTGTGACTGTTCCTGCACGGGTATGATGCTTCTGTGACATCACAGAGGTTTTCCTGCTAGCATGCGTTTTGAACTAGGCGAATTAGGAGGCTGTCGATGGGCTCTAACAGAGCTAGGTTCCTCCCCTTCCCCTGAATAGTAGTTCAGGGACTCGGACTTATAGTCAATAGCATGCCTGCATCCTTATAAATTGGTGGCTTGCATGATTGGAACACAGTTTTCTCCCTCGCATACGGCTCCGTCTGTCCTGTGCCTGCAGTGTTGCTACCTTCCCCAAATCCCTACCGGCGATCTCAGAGCAGCTTTTCGTCTCATGGGTAAGTTTTACGCCGGGTCCTCCTGGACGACCTTGACGCCATCTTCCCGGTAATCGGCCTGCTTAATGGTTCAAAAGACCTCGTTCGAACCGCTAGTGGCCATCTCCATGGGCTTGGCGAAGGTCACTGCCCTCCTGATTGAAGCAACTCTCTTGGTGTATTGCCTACCGTTCTCCCTCCTTCTGGTGTTTGGTGTCTCTAGTACTTTCTTCGTTGCTGTAGTCAAACAACTACCTGCGTCTATTCAACTTCTGGATTTTTGTGTCTCGAGGACTTTTCGCTACAGGGTGAACTAGGCGTCAGCTGCACAGAGGGAGAATTCCGTTGCTTTCCCGAGGCCAGAGAAGGCATTTTGCCCATCAACTAAAGATTCTGACTCCCTCCACGGACCCACTGCTGCGCACAATTTGCGACTTCGACTGCATCTGTCAAGTCGCCTCTGGGGTTGGAGCAGAATAGCAGTTTGTATTCTTCGAAGCCGATACTTGCGGCAACCATAAGCCACTTCGAGAACCTTGGTTGCCTAAAATTGTTGCCGCTTGCTCCCCCGCACGGGTGTCCTGTGTTAAATGGAAGCCAATGAAGTCTTAAAAAAGAAAAGGCAAAATCGAGGAATATTACACCCATCCAAATGGTACACTATCTGACTGAAAATTTGGTGCAGCGTATGCCGGTGACGAAGGAGAAACCCATTTTATTAACCAAGAATTGTGAAGGGTACAAGGGGAATGTTACTGAATATTTGCCTGGAAATCATGTCAAAAACAAGTGTTGTCCATAATGAAGATCGCAGACACATCTTCCAAATTCAGGAAGTTTTGGCTGTGCCGAAGAGGCAATCTGAGTGAAGAACTGTGGTGAAATCATGGTTAACGAATGAGCAATGATCGGAGACGAGGTTGCGGAGCCCCTCCGTGGCCCCACGCTAAAGTCCAGGCGGGCACTTATCCGTGGCCGTGCCCCTTAATTTCAGCACGCAAACACTCATAGCACTAACCCCAGAGTTTGGGGCAAGGTCTATTGTAGTGCGGTGGTCCATATTCCCATGCCCAACATGAACAGGCTCTAGAACTCTGTAGGCATTAATTACGGGCCGGGGATTTGTGCGCGCTTCAAAAAATTCTCCATGAATAAAAAGTACTACGGGAAATAGAAGCCACCACTTGGTCATGTTATTTTAACTAGAGGGAACACGACCAAATTGTAATAGTACTGCTAGATAAGCAGCAAGTACGGAACAATGCTGCATAATTATTGCCACCACGCCGCCCAGTTTGCGAGCTGCAGACTTGGCGTCTTACTGTTTGCTTGTTTGGAATTTTGCCGGCTACATCTCACACGTTTGTGGCTGACATCTCGCACTCAAATCATGCCGCCCTAAGGCCGCTGAAAAAAATTCCACCCAGGGATGCTGATCGCAAGATTCCAATCTACCTTTCTGCGTGTCGCAAGTGTAAACACACAGCTAATTTGTGCATAATTTGACAAAACGTTTTTCTGTCTCGCTCCGCAGTGAGTCAGCTTCCTCTCCCTAGATTGCGAAGTCTTCATAGTCACTTACTTTTGAACCGTAGTCGACTTCCAGCTTCGGGAATGTCAGAAATGACATGCCCTTGACGGTAACAAGGTCATATCGCACGATTTATACCTGATCGCCTGATTTAAATCGGTCAATAGAAATGAAACTGGACACATAACGTCTGCTCTTAATAACATCAAGTTCCAGAGTGCCTTTTCGAATATTTTTGCTGCCCAACTTTTAAAAATTGCAACATGACTGCCCTTAGACACTGGAGATTCTCATCTGTCTAGAATAACGGTTACCAATTTTCCTCAGTTGGACTCACTTCTAAAACCGATTTTTTCGCGTCATAGGATCCTCTACAGTGAATGAAAAGCCTCTAAAGGCCAGTATCGAGCAGTAATTGGCTTGCAACATATGTAGGTAAGCCTGGAATAAATTCACGTCGATCGAGTAAATCTTGTTTCGAAAGCCTACTCATAAACGCTCACTAGGGGGTTTTATGGCGCTGAACTTTTGTGACGGGTCGGCTAGGTACATTTGAAGACGATACGCAGAATGCTGGGAAAATTCCGAAGACATCGACGAACGAAGTGTGGGGCAATAAAAGCTCCAAAAAGTGAGAAAAGAATATTCGGGCATACCTAGCCCCCTCTTTATATGGGGTTATTCAGCCACACTTCACGTAGCTTCCCCAAACCAAATGCATCCACCGATAAGTGCTGCTGACAAGGAAAACGGAGATTTGGATGACCATTTATGGCACTTTCGTCGACGTCAGCCAGCCATACCTCAAACCCACACTGAGGACGTGCAGAGCTCTTTGGTCATTGGGCTTTAAGTCAAGTGTTTTATTAGTGAACCATCGACTCAAGTTCTGTCGTCTGCAATACAGATCGCATGGATGCGATAGTGTTTAGGTTTGGTGTACCAGTCTAGAGCCCACGCCGATATCCACATAGCAGGGAGACCAACAATCGATGAATGCTATCGGCTTGCGGCTGTATGCATGGACCGTAAACATATTTCGCCCTACAACAAGGGAAAATCCGCGGACGTTGCTAGCAGGCGGCTTCAAGAAACTCAACATTCCTGGGAATTGCGGTTCAAGTAGATTTGGCCTTAAGAAGACGCTACCGAGAATTTCGAACGATCGATTGCAGAGGGTGGGGAGACTAGTCGTTCAGTGAGTTAGGTAATTATCGGACGCCGACAATGAGCCCCAGTCAAGACATTTTGTACGTCACCCCTAACCAAGTAGTTAAATCTAAGGGCAGGATAGAAAAAAACTGGGTTTGGAGGAAGTTGGTTGTCACTGAGGAACAACCTGCCCTTGTGGTGGAGAGTAAGACAAAACCAACCGATCGTCGGTATTTTAAGGCGGATAAAAATCATCTGGTTTGCCGCAAAGGATACCTAAAAGATCTACCCGAAAGAGATATATTTTACCGTAGATGAGTAGAAGACATTCCGAAGAAAGAAATAGGTTAATCTCGCTATGTGACTTTCTTTACGGCATTTGCCAGCAGAAGCTTTTTAATAGACCGCTTTAGCCCTTCTCCCCGAAATCAAAAGAGCCTTTTGCTTACTGTACAAAAGTCTCATTTTCAGTCATAAACTCAAACAAAGTATCCCACAAAAAACAAACAGAGGAAAATGAGCAAGGTGAAAGCAAAGATGTAATCGCGCCCGGGAGCACAGCCATGAGCTGGTGATGCGATAGGATAGAAAGGCAGTCAAGTCAAAGGATATGTGTATTGTAAGCGCCACGTTTAGTGGCCGAAGAATAGGCTCGGGACATTTGGAATGTGAACTGCAGACAGTGGTCAGGGGGAGGGGGGGGAAGAAGTGAAAAATACAAAAAAGCGTTGCACAGATGAAAAAAAGGGAGCGAGTGTTTGTGTGCATAATCTGGAGGTGTTAGGGTGGAACACAGATAGGGGGAGGGTGAAAGAAATAAAAATATTCTACTGGACAAATGCACTTCCAAAACGGGGAGGGGACTTTGAGCGACGGCCATACGGACGGCGAGAGAGAATGGCGGTGCGAGACCAATGAAGCGGTTGCTGAACACGTCGGTAAATAGCCAGTATTCGAGGCTCATGAGAACTACTTGGAGAGAGAGCAAATTTCAAGTCACAGATGCGTAAAGGGACGAACGCGATGCGAGAGGGCTGTTGGTGGCCTTGAGGGAATGCGGATCAAAAGTGAAATATTATGTGTTAGTATCATATGGTAACAGTACTCCAAATACCGGGAAAAAGTTAAGACAAGCACCCAAAGTCCGAACATTGACAATTGGTTACAGTAACTGGACCCTCGGCCCTGAATTTACGTACCCTGTTGAGTGAAGAACCGTGATATACTGGGGGATAATAAGCAGAAAACGTTTGTCTACGTAGCGATAACTCTTAGGGGATGCACTGTCCTGCTGAAAAGGGCTAAATTTGGCAGTACAGGACCGTTTTAATTTTTACAGTGGCATGTGAATGGCGCTCTATTGGAAAGCAACTATACAGTGGGAACGTAAAAAACAGTTGCCGAGTCAGCCTACCCGACTGTTCTTGACATACTGGAGCTGGGTATTCTGACGATTCCACGGGCACAGGCACCATCTTCGCCCGGTTCACATTAAAATAACCGTCGAAATATAATTTTCGCCATCCAACTGATTTTTCTACTTGGTACTGTAATGCGAAACCCAATAAAGCAACGTTTTAGACCGAATGGACAGTTTGGCGTCCACGGGCTGGGCCAGGCGAAATTAAAACGCACCACAAACTTGGCCTTCAGTTGAGTACTTGACCCAACAGAAGCTAGCACCACCTTGTTACGGACACCAATGGCCCTACCGATACCGATACACACTGTTCCCAAATCCAAGTGCTAACCATTTCACTCCTAACGAACACCGTGCATACCGCCATTGCCTTTTTGGCGATGGACCTCTAGCCCAGAAATAGAGAAGTTCTACTCTCAATTCTCACACTTTTGAAAGGTTCACGAGTAAATAATGAATTACCAAAGTCTCTTGTTCGTTTAACAGTGTCTCGGATAGTCTACTACAGCAGAGCTAGAAAGACACGACTCCTTCGGGATTGTTGCAGTAAAGATCGCAGATGCACTTTTAAATAAAGACCGATAAAACAAATCAGAATCTATACTGAGGTGCTATCCACTGCAGTAGTTCTTTTGTATAATACAGAAGGAGAAACACCTCGAGTGAAAATTTCGTAGACCACAAAAGGAGAATAAAGGAAAAGATGCGAAAAACTTGTTTAGGAATAATGATATAAGGAAAAAACTTTTGGAAGCCCTTCATACACAGCAGGAGTTTGTCAAGGCACACATCTTGTCGAGCCAGCTATCTCACTGCGTCACTTATTTTAATATTTCCTCACACTCGATTGAGCGCGGACCACCTCAAAGTTGCTGTATCTGGCGCTCCTCTGGACGAGCCGTGGGGTCCCTATCCTCAATCCCTCCATCTCGTTTGCTTCTCGTCCTTCCATGTCCGTTGCTTCCAAATGCAACTACTTCAACTCTCAGCCCCAACACACACCTCTACTGTTCAGAGGAAGAAAGTGCGGTCGCCGAAACAAAAAGTTTATTAGCCTGTAAGCACTCTGCTTCCGTCCCTCCTGGTACGTACCACCCGCAAAGGACGTCGTGTTCGCTCTCCTGATTGACTAGTTGCTCGTTTCTAGACGTGGAACATTTTTCCGGCATCGCCACCTGCCACCCTTGGTCTGGCAGGGGAGTACTGCGGCAACCTGCTCCTGCGATCTCTAGCAAGGCCGCTTACTTATACTGCCTTTCTGTCCGCCTCACGCTCCCTGTCAATGCGCCGCTGCAGTCGCGTGTGACTTGGGCCTAACGTGCCGGGAGCTTGAGGTCAATCGACGCTGCGTCCTTCGCTGAGTGGCTGCATGCGGGCAGTCAGAGTAAATGTAAGAGGCAGGGGCTCAACAACCTCAACACACACACACTCGCCTGGAGAGACGGCTTGCAGCAACTGCTTTGTGTGCTGTCAGTAACTCTCTCGGCCCAGTAACCCTTGTACGACTCAATCTGTTTTGACTGACCGCTGATCTGGGATCCTTGATTGTCGATCAGCGCACCTCGGCAGACACACTAAACTGCGTATGAAAAATCGGCTGGTATTAGACTCAGGAGGCGTATGCGCTCACACGCCCTACTAAGGCAAGGATTTGCCCTCGCCTGAATGGTGCGGAATTAGGATGTCGGGCAAAAAGACGAATCCCCAAGAGGCCGTTGAGAAGGAGACTTGAGCTCTGGAACAAGAATTCTACTTGTTCGACAATTTGGATTCCCAATCGAACCCTTGTGTCGGACGGCAGCAACGTGAGACAAGCGCACGGTCCGGCAATCAGAAAGGTAGCATAGCGTCCGAGGAGGCTACCAATCCCGTTCCAAAAGATTGGCAGATCTCTATTAACAAAAGGTGTCTCGTCATAAGTGACAGTGTCCATAAGGTTAAAGGAACAAACATGAGGCCTACCTGGCTGACTGTTTGACACTTCTAGGCCAATTTTCAGTTGTCCGGCTTGAACGAGTTTGAGCCACATAGGCAGCGTTGCGAGCAACCGGAAGGCGTTGAGGCACCAGTGGACGGGAGGAGGTTCTCTAAACGCAAGAAAAAGTCATTTTGTCCGAAATGATAAGCCATTTGCGTTTGTTTCTTGTATTCAAGTGCAACCAATAAACAAACGATGATGGAAGTCGCCAAATAATTTGCAGTGATTCAGTGCTCCAGCCGAAGCGAATAAGCTGTGTTTTTGAAATGCAAAAAAGTAGAAGCCAGACACAATTTGATAAGAAAAAAAAACAAATCAAAAAGGTCCAAACATACGGGCATGCTGTAGGAGTACGTGTGCCATTAAACTCATTTTCTCAGTATGACGACGACGAAAACAACGCAAACTGACCGAAAAAATCTGCTTGGTGATGGGAAAAAACGGTAGCAACTCAATCGATTCCAGTATTACAACGGGAAGTGATTAAATCACCTTAAATTCTAAAAAGACTGATGCCCGCCAGAGCCACTGAAAGCAAGCTGAATGATAGCAGAAAACTAAATGGACTACGACTTATAGGCGTAGGCACATTTTACCGCAAAACTGGAAACAGCGCGAGTTATGTGCAGTGCTTTTCAAACTTATGAAAACACCTTTATCCTGTGAAATTCTAGACAGAGGGATGAGTCAGATTCCGCATGAGCGCCCGAAACTGAAAAGCGACGCCGGGTAATCAGGATGGCTGGAGAGCGGATCATGATTACGCGGGTATTGCTTATCAGCGTACGCCACAGCCCTCACAGACTGACCAAAGACGACAAGCAGGCGCCTGGGGACTCACACATTTTACAAACATAACTAATTTTCGGTAGTAGGGTCGAATTTGTCCCCCCTGGAGGGCCAATATGCGATGCCCTAACAGAACTTCCAAAGGCAATAACTGAAAAGTCCAGAATACCCGTCAGCAAATGGACAGATCCTATTATCTGAAAAAACACAGGAGATAAGGACGGCACTGAATACTGATGCTGATGAAGGTAAAAGGCGATTTTCATCCGAAGACGGAAGGATTTCCCCAAATGCATAAACTGACATTGGGATGTTACGAACCCTCAAAACATCGATGAAAAATAAACTCCACACTGCTTCTCAGGGCAAAGTCGGTCGGGAATGTACTTGTTTTTCTGAGGTATTACAAGCTGAAGGGGGCGCTGCAGGGGACCGACAGAGCTGCAGTGTTAACATCTAAAACTTAAACCTTTCACCGGAAGCAGGGCCAGGAAGTCAGGTGCGACAAAGGGAAATGATCAACTGTGACATCAAATGAAGCACAAGTGTCAACCGTCACGGTGTTCGTGACTCTGACATGAGAGCTCCGACAGCAAGCACATTTGAACAAAAGCATATGTGACACAATAATTATTGGCAAAGAGTACTACGGCAATTTGGTCGGGAGTAGAAGATTGTTCTGGTAATCTGACGACCTTCGTGCGCCCAACCCATCAAAGTGAGTTATGGGCATTGTGATTCCCTGGGCAGATAACTACTCACGACCAGAGATTTAAAGGTTACCGCCGTTCAATCACATGCTAACACGCTCGTCCAATAGAAACAAAAGACGATAGATTGGTTGCCCCAAACGAAAAGACCCAGAAATGCCCCGAGAAGTGACCGTTGACGCGATTCTTGTACGTTGTATAACACGAAGCTGCCCTTCCAACACTCACCGTGTTCCTATGTAAAGGAAACGTTAAAACAACCAGGGGTGAGCGTGGATGCAGAGAATGAAAAAGCTAAACAGACGCACCACCTGGTCCCCGATTGCATGAATATCAGAATTTATGGAATAGGGGGAGGCTAAGCACTCACGCAAATGAGGCGACACTACCACTGGAACCTGACCCTCAGTCCTTAGAAGGATCAAGCCAACTCGTTAGTTGGCGCCCTCCAAAGTCAAAAATCTTAGCGCAGTGTGATAGGTTTAAACGATGTCTTGTATTTAAGGGTTCCTTGGAGCCGGCCACAGTTCCTCTTTCGTCCCCATGCGCCAGTAGTAAGGTCGACTCTTTTGGTCGACTGGTGCCAAGGTTGAGCACAGTAGATGGAGTGGTGTACGCCTCCGTCTGATGGGTAACACAAACTTATACGACAATAGTTAGGCACTTATGAAGGCTTGGGTAAGTCTAACAAATTCAGGACACGAAAAAATACAGTCCACATTTTGGTCCAGTACACCTCTTGTAGGGGATATATCGATTATTGATGTTATTAGTTAAAACAGGAAGAAGTAAGTTAACTTCTCACAAGGACATGGTGACAGGTGACAGTGATTGTAGGTGCACTCTTAAATGAAAGTAAACTGGCTCTAGACGGCAGGTCCTTTTTAAAAGACAATGTTTGCTTTCGATGCATCTTAACAAAGTGCGTTCTTTTGTAGCCGACCGTCATCACCACACCACCCACCTCCTTTGCCTTGGGACTTCAGACGACTCAATCTCACTCAACTTCGCCACAAATCTTCCTGTTGCAAGACTACTTCGCCGTATCCCAGACGTGCTTACGTGCAGTCAAACTGCCTCATTTTATGCAACAAGCGGCATTTGAACACAAGGCGACTACTCCTCCAGAAATACATTTTACGTCGCCGAAACGCAGCATCTATAGGTCAGTGCAACGCATGCCACTTGGACACGAGCGCACATCCTGGTCTCGCCTGTGCTCACTGTCGCTGAAGACAGCGACTCCGCGTTCTGTACATAAAAAGGCTCATCATCAAGGTGTCTAACCGATTTGTCTAATAATTTCTACTTGGTCTCATAGCTGTGTTACTCAAAGTGACACCCTTTGTCTTGACAGGTAAAATGTTGCTGTGGTTACAAGTCATATTCGAAGCCCAACCCAAGGTTTGTATCTCTTTAAACCACCTCTTGGGTGCCATAATATTGACTGGAGAACCTCACACGCTAAAATAACACTCAAGGCACAGATAAAACACATAAATCACATACAGCGAATGGCAAGCCTTAGCAAGTGACAAGCACGCATGAGTAAAACTGAAAAGATAAGCAAAACACGGGGTGCATGAGGAAGGTTACCTGGACAGATTGTTAGAAGTACTGCAAAGCAGGGGAGAAGGCAAACACCAGATGAAAAAGATTTGAGGACAAGTGAACCATAGAAAAATGCAGGTTCAAAGAGGATTGCATTTTGATACGCACGTATGTCGGAAAAGAGTGAATTGCAAAGCAAGTAGAGGATATGGGAAGAGGACAAGTTAAAAAAAACAAAGACATTATGCGTATACGTAAGCAGTCCTCCACCTCTCAAAGTGTGACACAGAGAAAGTAAATGCCTCGCCACAGAGATGGAAGGTATTTTTAAATTTGAGTGATTTCCCAAGTTACATCATCTCAGCGCAGTTGCGCTTGTTTCCATAGTAGAGGGCACTGATATAAACAAGGAAATTTTACCAAAGCAATCGCCGCCATCTTGTAAATTGACTTAGCAGACCACGTAAATCACCATATTTTTAAAAACCGAAGCATTTTCACCCGAGAAACATTGGTCGGATGTGGTTACGTAGCCCCATCTCAGGTAAACAAGACCCAGCCGACGACGCCAAGCAATTGTATGGAAAAGAAGAACTATTGAGGATGCGCGGTTGTAATTTGAATGGTTGAGAAAAAGTTGCCCTTACCCATAACACTGACGCTTCACCACAGCCCTACACCCTTATATAAACATTTTTAATTGAACATATAATGGGATACATTTCTCCACATAGCAACTCACAAACGGTAAGGACAAAACATAGGCCGATTGAGCAATATTTTATTAGTTATACGGTCAAGCTGTGGAGCATTTGTAACCGCAAAAAGCAGTGAAACAGTTAACAAACAGGAAATGCGGTTCTAACAAAAAGGCGAGAAGGCGATCTTATAGCTCGCTGTAGGGTAAGTGCATAAGTGGGCAGGATCCTACCACTTTTTCTGACAGCCCTAGGAAATGATGGAGAGTGTTGACACAAAACAACGAATTACCCAATTAAAGCCTTTCAGTTAGGGATAAATTATCACAGAATGTTTTTTAATTGACCTAGGGCATATTCATAGCAGATCCTGGATATGGACCTCCAGCTTCTTCAAAGATTAGGTTTCATGTTTGATTGAGTCTACCCACACGACGCAAGCCGCCATCTAAATACAAAAGCAACGTCCGAGGACTCACTAATTGGGTCAAAGTTCTCAAGGCCTGTCTAATTTTGATCGTTTTGATAGACACAAACTTCAGAACCTACCATTTTGGACAGTCTACTGAGAACACTTAAAACTTCGAAGTATTCGCTGGCACCTCAAAGACACCAGAAAACTCAAAGGACTCCAGTGTGTGCAGAAAGCATACAGTAATTTTACGGAAGGAAATTCCCATCATACACAACAAAAGGTGTACTTATAATTGTATCTGCTAAATATACTCCAACTTCTTAGTTACTGACCGACCTCTCGGCATGCGAGTTTATGGACATTCTTGTCCGTGTGAAGCCCCTATCTGCGAAATCAAACTAAACTCCCTTCGCCGTGGTTAAACGCATCTCAAACAATGCAAAAACGGAAAAACTGCACTGAAGTGTCGCGACGTCCTGAAGCGCACAGCGAACTATCAGGCAGCTGAATGGCTGCTATACTGCATATTGCACTAACCCCGTGGGAAGGTTTGTCTCAACAGTATGCAGAAGGCTTTTTAAGATGTTATTCTGCTTATGCTGTGTCATTTACTCAGATGTTCGCATGGACAGGTTTTATGAACTCTTACACATCCAGTCCACTCCCTTGACACAATCACTCAAGCTTTCGGCATTTCCGCTTTTCTCGAGAAAAATGTTGCTCGTAACTAAAGTAATACTACTTTCAATACTTCTTGTGTGTCTTTACTTAAGTAAAGTTCATTTATTATTTACTGGGAATTTGGACAGATGTATTCGTGTTGGTCTCCAACTGATTAGAGACTTTTTGTTAATTTACCCAAATTCCGTGAACTGCGTCACCTAGCGAAGCTGGTTATTGGTAAACTGTACGTGGGCAATTTCTCATTCCCATTTACATTTCGGCGGTTGACGGAGGACACTAACCATCAGGCGACATTTACACCAAAAATCATTTAAAAAGTTCTGTAAACGTTAGTTTGCTTGTCGTTTTATTTATTCGGTTGTTTGAATGTACAAGCTTTATTTGCTTCTGAAAACTGCATTTACCCACTAGAGATGAATTTTCGAGCAATGTGACTTCCAACAGTCCTTTAGAGTTTTCATGTAAGTGAATTACTTTCATTATCGAATGGACTTGTTGGTAGATGCCTTTAGGCAAGTTTCCACTTGGTAAGAGATTTTTCGCAAATTAACGCATGTTCGTGTTACGTCACCGGCCGTTAATTATTTCAATTGCAGATGCAAAGTCCCCGTCTAACTGCTAGCTTATTAGCGTTCCTGAGTGTTTCAGAAAGCGTTTTCATAGAATCAGTTTTTTCGTTCAACACTGTGAACACTGCATTTATAAAAATGGTGTGTAAACAGAGCAGTCGTTCTACATTTTTTGGTCCCCAGTGAGTACAAAGATTTGGAACCCATAGGCAGAGGGACTACTGTGGATCCACGCAGATTTCATGAGTTGTACAGCTTACCCTCTATCAAAACCAAAGAAATGAATGTTAGGAGCGCAGGAAGAGGCGTAGGAGTACCCTTTTGCGAAGTCATTTTCAGTAGAAAAACTAAGAATAACGTCCCGCTTAAGTCGTTAGGGCAGACAATGAGAAAGGGGAAACGCGCCTGCAGACATTATTGTTGTCAGCGAAATAACACCTAACGGTGGTCATCACCTGCAAGTTTAATAAAATAGTCGCTGAATACATCCATTTGTTTGGCCAGACTGTAGGCATTCGAACAACTTATGGTCGTCAAGGTAGGAATTATACTGCATCTTTCTCAATACGGTTTATCTGTGTAGCCTAAAAACGGGCCCTCAAGAGCGCCAAAGTTGACATTTCTGTGAAGAAAAACAGTGTACAGGCTGACCTTTACGGTAAAAAGTGGGCATGTGCGGTTTTTTGCGACAAACAGGACATCGAGTGATATTCTGTATCTGCAGTCTGCAAGTTGCCCTCAAAGACTGCGCCTCTTGGTGAGCCAACCAATCGGAAGAGTGACGGCATGAACTTAGTGATTCACAACCAGATTACAAAGTCATGGGGATACCATATGAAGGCCGCAGGGTTGCCTTAGACTTTAATACAGCAGCCTCCGGTACACTGGGAGGACCTGTAAAATGAAGTATCCCTTTAATTTGTCAAATTTAATTTACCAGATCGAAAAAGTTTGGCCAAGTCAGTGCATTTCAGATGTTCTACAAATTACCAAAGAAAGTATATGACATGTAAGGCCACAACTAAGTAAAAACAGCGATCTTTAAGTAGCGAATGACGAGGCATATTCTACTCGGCTGACTTGAAACCGAAAGTTGGTTTCGATTAGGGTCGCTGACCGGACGCAGACAGGTGTTTTAAAGGATACGCAATTTAATCTAACACCTTGTCCGCCAAAACCAACGTACCATAGAAGACAGAGAGCTGTAAGATTTCCTACCCAACTACCAAAAAGGAAAAGAACGTTCCAAACTGAAAGTGAGTAGTTTGTTAGCTTCTACTCTAAAAATAAAGGGAACAGTTGATTTACTATTGCCAGAAAAGCGCGTGTGATAAACTCGGCAACAATTTTAAGTGGCCTGCTAAACGGTTTTAGAACTCACCTCCTTAAATATATAATCTCGTGAGTATTGCGGAGGTGTAGGCGATGGACGGGAGCAATAACCTGAATAGTCCGCCTCGAAGCGTGGAGCCGGGGATGAGAGCTGTCGGCTAACAGCGCCTCGTGATATGGAGGATAAGGCGATCAGTCTCGGCGAGCGCACTGCATGCAAACCCGCATCGTCGAAAGAACCCCTGGAAGTGGGGCGGCACTCATAGTTTGCAAAGCGGTTGGTTGCAGGCGACTTCGAACGTACAACGGTATGCGGTGAATGAATGTAACGAGCTGAACTGGGTCGTCTAGGAATTTTCGTCGGTGAGTTGGGCGGGGGCATTGCGAGTCGTTCCTAGATGCCGAAAAGACAGCCCGATAATTAGATCAGCTTCCTGGGCAGTATTCCCTATTACTAGTGTAATAAGGAATCGATTTAAGTATACGCGATTTATCTAGAGTTAACGAAGCACAACAGACCATAAACACAATGAAACTTGGTTTTTCCCAACTAGACAAGAGATAGGCAGACGGCTCAGATAAGATGTACCTTGTTCTCGTACGCCTTAAAGGGGAGTTAAATGGGTTCACCAATAGAGGACAATGACTCAAGCCCCCATTCAGCTGGTACGAAGCACGTCAGACAAAGGATGACGCGACAAGCGTCACTAACTGACAATAGCAATAGAAGCTGTAGTCTCCGCCTTTCTATTGATTCCCTCGCACTCGCAGTATTACTCTTTCTGGGCTGTAGAATTTTAGCTAACTAAAAGAAAATGTACGTCAACAGAACAAGGCATTAACTGTAAACTAGACCGGAGCAGGGACTCAGTCAGAGCATACAGGTACAGGCAGAGTACTAAGCAACGACTACGAACTCCAATTCTTTCGAAAGCAAAAAATTTTGCCTTACGTTATTTCCTTGAAAGACGAGGTCCTTCAGATCGTGAGGGACGGTAGCCGGTTTGGGGAAATCTTCAGGTTGGAGCCAACACTCCTCCGTCGGGTGACCTAAACGCGAAGTTAACAGTTGTCTGCGGTAAGTATCAGACGCTTTTTCCAAGTATGGGTCAGCCGGGTGCTGCCAGTGGTCCACAAGCCTTAGATTTTGCAACTTTGTCTGGGAAGATGAAGAGGTAGTGGTTGAGGAGGTTGAGGAGAAGGGCGATTCGTTCAGAGATGTGACTGCGTAGCATCTGTTGGGAGAGATGTGTTTTTTGCGCAGACAAGTCTCCACCTCCTCTAAGTACGCGGACTTGGGCTGCCGGCTGTTAAAAACTTTAGGTGATTTTGGATAAGCCACCGATGAAAAGAAATCAGATTCCTCTGCTTTAGGCGACGTTGGCGATGAGGTCGCCCCCTGAAGGGTGGAATTTGGTTGAGAGAAGAATGAAAGGACTGTATGTGGTGCTTCATTCGTCTGCTTGTGCAACTTCGGTGGTGCTGCTGAGGCCGGACTTACGTAGGCGTTAAATAACTGGATAGGCGGGGGAATGGGAGAAGTCTGGACTCGGGCAGCAGGGCTCTCGACTTGGGGGGTGGGCTTCGGGGAGAGTGACCGTGGGTTGGCTCGACTGGATACGATGTTCAAGGGCGGACTGGTGGGGCGAGGAATACTTGTAACCTTTTTCAGAGCGACTAGATGTGAAGAACGAGATGGGATAGCAGCTACACTCGGAGCTTGATCCGATAATAGGCTGTACTTGTCTCTCTTTCCCGATCGGTGGTGCCTGGAGAACAAACAAACCACCATGAGATTGCCTACTTTGTTTTTTTTAAACATAGCCTACAAAGCTGCTGGTTCAAAGGTCAGCTAGGTCGAATGGAAAACAGATTTCCCAGAACTTAAGTTTGAAAAAAGGGAAGGATCGTTATGACAAGCTGTCTCAAAAAAGATATTTCCAGGCAAAATTTACCGGTTGCGCATTTTACACGTACATGTGCGTAAATGTCTGCTATGTGCCACCAAAATGGCTCCTTGCCGTAAACGGCTAAATTTTAAAAATCAACCAAAACGTGGACGGCTCGAGATGGTACACCCAGAACAACAATATCTCACTTTGGAAAATACGAACAAAGATAGGCGAGAGAGAATTAGGCGCAAACAAGCGCTGCATTGGAACCGACGTCTCAAAGCGTGTGTGAGAGTGTTAGTTAATCACCGAAAAGTGGTAGTGCGGACGAATCTCGCCAAGCAGAAATGTTTCCATAAATACAGTAAAGACACTTAACTCTGTAAAGTTCCAGAAGTGGATGTGTGAAAAGGCGGGCCTTCTTTAAATTCGATAGACGTCTTGCGTAGGGCACACACGAAATTACGAACTCGGAAACTAGGGTCGATGGTCAACAAACCAGGATCTCAGTTTTAAATAGGTCCAGTCTAAAAAGCCGCAGGTTACGGGCAGCAATGCGTTCTGGAGCGGTTGTCAAGGTCAGTTGCGCCAACCACTTATGACTGAACGAACCTAATCTTCATTGAACACGGACTGGATGACAGAGTTTCTACTCATGGCCGCCATACTGATTGATGTTTCCACCGTCGTCGATAAGACTAACGAGTAGGGTTGTAAATGTAAACGAAGAATCCCGAAATCTGCATGCGTTACCTTCCAAAATCCTTTGTTTTGTACAAAAAACAAACAATCGCGATGACGAAAGTAGCCCTTTCTTTGCTGAGGGGCATATAATGAGGCGGCTAAACCCACATGACAGTTCTCTCACCGCACCCCGATAAGGGCTGCTACTGTTTGAGGCGGCAGTGATTATGGCTTGCGAGTGACTTAGATTAGGCTTTCTCAATAGCAACTTCTCTGTAATTACTTACCATACTGACAGCACAGGTACTAGCTAAAAGCCCAGACACGCGTATTTCGTCGATCTTGTGTCAAGCCCGAAAAGGTCTGTTCCGAAGGATTTGCTTCAAGTTCGTGCATTAGTTCCCATGGGAAGTAAACAAGACAGGATAAAAGCTGGAGTTCATATAGCAGAAAACACACGGGGAACGCTGGAAGACCCACTGACGAGCTGAGCCACTCGCAGCTGCGTCATGCAGCGGCGAAGCCCGCGTATCTGGGCTTTTAGCTAGTACTTGTGCTGTCATTATGGTAACTAATTGCATAATTTTATGCTACCAGCTACCTATTGGCTTCTTATGAATATTACGCGGTTACTCCGCAGTAGCTGATGGACTTCAGCTCAAGTATTCATATAAACTTTCGGACCGAGCCTGAAAAAAGTCTGTTCCAAAAGACTTAGTCCAAGTTCGCGCATTAATTTCCTGGGAAATTAAACAACACAGGGCCGACTTCTCTCTCCCTTTCTCTCTCTCACACACACACACACAACATATTTCAATGGCAAGACAAAGCGGATGAAATTGGAGATGGACGAGGAAGCAGTGGCCGATAAGACTACAACGACGTTTTCTCGTGCCAGTCTTTACTTGCATAAAAAGTATATTTTGCAAATGACAGCAGATAGCCCCAGAGTTACCATGATGGCCATATTAGGAGGGGTCACTGTAGCCTGATCCTCAGCCCTGGGAAGAAGTGAATTATCCCCGCAATTGGTTGCCTTCCAAACCGCAAATGCTAGCACGGCGTGATAGCTTAAAATACAATTGGATTTATTTTAGTGAAGACAATGAGCGCTAGACCGGTTTTACTTCCTCTCTTCCCTCTTTAATTCAATGCTAGTGGTATATCCCAATTAAACTAACTGAAAACGAAGAAGGGCACAGTAGGGGCACATACGCCACATCCCGTCGACTGGCAGCAGGCTAAACGTCAGAATCTGGTACGTCAGATTTATTATGACAAAGAAACTAGGCATGAGGCCAGGTGCTCCAGAGTCGACTTAACCTGGTTTCCCACGTCGAAAAAGTTCCAGTAAGAAATCCCAATCAGGCTGGCTGGAGGCTGGTGAGGTCAGACGCAGTGGCTGACGCGACCTTAAACCTCAATCCACCACGTGTCGCACACTTGCTTGTACCTCTTTTAAGTTTAACGAACACTGCAGTTAATGTGTGAGGCTCGAGCTCTACCAACACCTAGAACGGTTAAAAAGGCTCAAGGTACCGCAATTTGCCTTGACAAGTACATTTCAATTTTTATAGGGAGGGGCACAGTTAGAGCTTGAAATGGATTAAATGAAAAAGGACTTTGAAAAGGATAGAATGAAGATGGAAATTAAACAGTATCTCGGCAGGATACAAGTCATACACAGACAGTGCAAAAGTGGGAGGCCTTTGAATACAAGTCCATCTAAAACTAAGGATGTGTCTATTTGGAATTGTGTTAGGCTTGTCACACTCAAAAAACGAAAGGCAAGAGTTTGGGTAGTTTAAAACAAGAGGACTTTTTAACCTGAAATGAAAAAAAAGAATAACTGAAGCTGTAGGGAGAAGTTGTTTCGGAAATCTAGACAGAGGTCTAGGAGATCATGCAATTTTTCAGACATCTGTCAAAATTATGCAAACACACAATTAGCACAGGAAGAAAAGAACAGAAGAGCCACAGACAAGCACACCCGCAGATGCAAGCAGGAGATCCACAAAGTAAAATGTGGAAAATAACTAGCAGCAAAATGTGTATCGTGTGTGCAAAGGCAGAAGGGACTCAAGCATATGACGGGGTAGGCTAGCAGCATAGTAGGACTCACTTGAAGAAACTGTGCACGAGGAAGTAATGGTGGAAAATTCAGTGAAGGCATCAAGGAGAGGGAAAATCGGTGAAATTAAAACAGGTCGTTAATTGTACATTTAGCGCACAGTTTGTTTTACTTATATATCCTAGGAAGGCACCACCCACCCTATTCTATTTCAAGCACTAAGAATTATACCCACCGTAAGGAAGTGATGACAGTCCAGTCTACTGGTTGTTTTAATGGAAACTGGACAATCAGGCTTGTCATTTAAGTGCCACATCCTCACAGAAAAGTAGGCGTTATGGGTAAAAGAGCGCTGAGTTTTAGACGAACATTTTGTAAGTCAGGTAAGGCACATCCTATCAGACAGCGAACGCATTCGTAACGGACACCGTCTTCCAAATCCACCGTCTTCCTGCTAATTTTACCACCAAGCATCAGGGTATGGACCCTCGTACACAGGTTGGTTGTGGTGCATACGCAATTCACTTGTAGCGATACACTTCGTAGGGCTGGTCGGATCAGCGTCCCTTGGCTGGTGGAGGTCACAGTGCACTGAAAAACACAGATATGCGGGCTCCAATGTCGCCGAGCGGTCCTGACATAAGGAACGTTGTCTGGCTTATTAGCCAGCGGAGTCAGTGATATTTTTATACTATTGATTGTCTGTTGGTAGCGTATGAATATCACGCGGTTATCCCGCCGTATATGATGGATTTTGGCTCAAACATTTGCATTAAATTTGGGACGCGGTCTGTAAGTTTATCCTGAAGTACTTACTTCAGGGTAGCACATTAAAATCTGAGGAGATTAACGAGCTCAATATCCACTACCGATGGCAATAAGGAACTACTGACCTTTACTTAGTAAAATGAAAAATATCTATATTATAGGTCTGAAAAAGCAGACAATGCAAGGACAGCAAATTCAAGGAGGAGGTATTTCAACGCCCTTAACTTTGTCTCAAGTTTCAGGTTTGAGTCACTTGTAGTAGTCAAAACGGTCCGAATAAACCTTCATCCAAAATGAGCCAACAGATTCCAAGAACAAGAAACTGAAATCGACTTCGGGTCTCAGAAATTCGAAAGAGGCGTCTTATAACCAGGCTTTGATGGCTCAGATTCTAAAATCTTTAGTGGACCTAATCGGACAACATCAACCGCAGGCTGCGGTTTTGCTCATGAAGAATTCAAATAATTTTAGTGCGTAATTACTTACATGCCCATTTTTATGTAGGGAGAGAATCATCCCCCCTCAGATTCTTCTAAGTGTATAAACTGTCACACAATCACTTACACGTGGATAAAAATGGAGTAAAAACACCCAAAAGGAGCCGCTTACTTCATGAAGTCTTGGATAATCTTTTGATGTTGCATGGCTGATGAGGTCGTGTCTCTCTTTGTACAGCCGGCTCTGCTAAGACCTCTGGACAACAGCTGCCGGTCCAGACTCATCTGATAGTCGGGAGAGATATCGGTGGTGGGTGACGCTGTCGTCACAGTGGGTGCTTTTGTGCGTCTCGTAGGCACAGGCGGTGGGGAGGCAGATCGCATCGATGTACGATGCTTCGCAGACTTTCGAGGCAGAGTCGCAACATAACCAACGCTGTTCTGGGGTGGGGCGGAACTCGAGACTGCGGAGACGGAGGAGGAGGCGGAGCTAGTGTCCCCAGCTGACGATAAAAGAGATCTGAATCTTGAGGGCAGGACAGGAGGACCTGGAGCGTATGTGGAGGCCTCAAGGGGACGTGGAAGTTGGGGCTTTTCAGGGGTGTTTGGTGTGTCAATGGCATCACAGAGACTCTGGTTGTAGGATACACTGCGCTCGAAATAAATCTCCGAGGAGTTGTCAGCGGTGACTTCATAGGGTATGTCTAAGCAGATCAGAAGAGATCAAATTCAAGATCAGGGTCTGGTCCTCAACAACAGAGGCAGAGCAAGTAAAGGAAACTGAAGAGGATGATGTTAGGTGTGCAGCTATAAAATTTTAATTCTTTTCACCGCAAACTTGCATGAGGGAGAGTGCAAGCAAACCCTCCCCTAAAAAGGCTCAAAAGGGAGAAGGTGCAGAAAGACCTGAAGTGTTGAGAGGTGAGGATACGCAAATAATGTCCCCCCCCCTTTGATGACAGCGAGACTTTTTAATAAGAAACCTTTTCAGGGAGGGAGGGAGTAGATTTTCAATCCCACGCCACAAACTAGCTTGCATTTTAGACAGGAAGCGCTTAAAGTTAGACCGATTAGACTACCTATGAATGCAGAAGGCACTAAAATCTCGACTCATCTCAGGGACGCAATATACTGGACTTGCACCCTGCAGGTCGCGATGTGGGAAGAAAGCTACCAACGACTTCACCCCTAGTGAAATAAAGAAGAGTGACCTCTAGCAAAACCGGCTTATACGCCGACTTGGCGGATCAATACGACTGATGGTCAGTCAAATCGAGGGCATTTTGCAAGACGCCAAAAACCGCGCGCTTAGTGGGGAGTAAATAGATGTGAATGAGAAAAAAAGTTAGCCGGCGTTAAGATCAAGTAAATAAGTGAGGATGCACCTAGGTACTAGATGAGAAACTGGCGTTGGCAAGTTATATGTAAACTGGAAAGAAACGTCAGAAATTTGTCGTTTAAGTAATCGGGGAAAGCATTTTTAGGTTTACACATTCAAGGCAAGAACTGCCAGAGTTGAAAGAATGACTGCTTCATGCTTAACGCTGTCAATATGACAGTCAGTATAAAAATTGTGAAGTTTAATATTTATTAGTAAGCACATGGCCAAAATTTAAAGCCCAAACAGGTTGTACGTATAATCTGCAATTAAACGATGAAATCTCGAGGCGCTTGGCTCTGTAAACGATTCCCAACGCTCCCTTTTCCTTTTCACTCTCCGATTGACTGTCAGTTCGGATTTAATAAACATGTTATACGTAAAAGATATCAGTTCTATTGACCATGTCGGGGAGGCAGATATACAGACGAGTACCAAAATCTGAATAAGTCAGACTGATCGGCGTTTCATTACACCGATGCTTGAAGGGCTGCCAACTGGCGGAATACTTCGGGCCGGAGATTCAGGCCTGAATAACTCCTCATTGTGGCCTCCAGGGCAAACCTACTCAGATGAGATCCGACCCACCCCCCTCTAATTGTTGTTTGCGTGAAAATCTGGCCTATCGAGTGCGGGCCCGTGGTGTGTAGCACGTGTAGACGGACTGTCTAGCTTTGCCAGCCACTGCATCCGAACCCGCCTCCGGTCCTCTTGGCTGTCTTGTCAGCAGGTTAAGGTGGGTGAGCGGGAGGAGGGTCCGACAGATGTACTATCACGCGCAAATCATCGTCCTTGCGCCTGCCATGCTGTATGGCAAACGGTGGACATCATCGTACGCAATGGTCGCACTGCTGGTCATCAATTAGTTCTGAATTTGTCTGCTTTGTGAAGGCAGATCAATTATGGTCGAGAAGTTTTAAACGTCCTCTTGCCACAAAGGTAACATATAAAACCGTGGTCATCCTCAGTTTCTAGTAATTGGTTTACACCAGTAACCATCGAGGAACCAGGTTCACAGATAACTGGTTCGCCTTCAAAAGGTACTGAGAGGACCTTGGATTTCTATCCACTTCATACCATCCCCGGAATAAGGCAGCCTGTCGCAAAGGCTAAGCCCGTATATACATTTGAGGCCAATTTCAGTGCACCGTTTCAAAAAGAATGGCGGAAGGTATATATGAACAAAAATGCGACGGCATCAAAGCAGCGTATTCGCAACCAGACAAACTGGTCAGCAGAATGACAGAGGGAACATGATTTTTGACAGGCTGATCGTTCCATTTCTAAATTCTTTCTTGCTTATCGTTATTGGGAAACTCACAGTGAGGACTCCTGCTACAATACTTTACAGACTACTTCGATGACAGTGTGTTTTATTTTCTGGGAATCTGAGGAGGTTGTATTGCTCAGTTTCGACGCTTTTTCTTATGAGACTTTTTTCCCAGCATTCTCATTAAATGTTTTGCTAGTCGTACAAACGAAAACGCCCAGAGCCTGATCTATTTTATATAGAGAGGGCTTCTCAAATTGTGCGGTCGTTCCTCTGTTTCGCACTCCCCCATGGAAACTTTTGCCCTCAAGGTGGCAAACACCTGCATGTCACCTTCAGGAAAATGAAGATTCGCGCTGACTGCCGAACTACGGGCTCCGGGGGGATGCGTAATTTCTCGACTTCGGGCTGTACAGTTAAGAAGACCATTTCGCCGGAGATGGTTCTGGTTAACAGCGAAGGCAGATTCTCTATCTTCCCCCCCCCCCTCTCTCTCTCTCTCTCTCTTTCTTCTTCAGACCCATTTATAAGAGAGCCTGGAGTTAACCCGGTCTTCTGAAATTTTGCCACATAAATAGCATTCACTTGCAGCTGTGGAAGCAATAGACAACTCCCCACCGATGAGTATGAAATCGGCTGAGACTTCAGATTAAACATCCCTTTAGATCGAAAACTTTTCACTAGCATTTGTCTAGATATTTTATGATGATAATTCTGCATGTTAGAAGGTTCCAAGATTTTATTCGGAAACAACTAAATTAACCCCCATGTTGTCCGCCATCCACTCTGGAGAACTTACAGAGGCTTAAAGTGGAGCGTGCCTAGGGTCGACACCCCCAATAGTAAATTGTGATGCAGATATTACATTCTCGGGAAAAAAATCTTGTACTTTTACTAAAAGGGTTTCTGGGAGGTTTCTACTAGTGAGTGACACAACAATTTTAAAGAGAGCGGGTAATACATAAGCTTCGTTGCCTCAATGAAAGAAGAAGTGTGGATTCGGTGAATAAAGTGTCCAGAGCAGATAGTTTGTATTCTAAAAGAGTTCCATACGAATTCCTTCCACAGTAATCCCCTAACAGATCGCATTGGGATCTGATAGGCTACTACATACTAATAAGGCACTTGAGGAATTTACCTGAAGGCTATCCGATGGAACACGAAGTCGTTCGGTAGAAGAATGATTCGAGAGAGAAGAGGGAATTGTTAAATTTTATATTTGTGCGTGAGAACGATGACGACAAAGATTGAGGCTATAAAACAGTGTACAGGTGTCTGGAAGGATATAATAATCTGGTAGTTAAAGTGCTAATATATCAGTGATTTCTAGATGTGCCTATAACAACTTATCACTGATCTACATTGCCCTGCATTATGGAGAAGGATTGGTGAGTGATTTGGCATTGTAAGCTCTGAAGATAATTCAGCGGTTGCGGGGGACGAGTTTTACCAATTCACTGGGGGGAGAGTGGTGGTTTGCGCGCCACTTTGTTCGTGGTGAAAGCAGGCCTGCTCAAAACCCATTGCACTCTTACACTTTCACACTTGTCATCTAATGGCAAGATAAAGTCAAGAAGACTGAAGGTGGGTGTGATGACTTTAAATAGCCCCTCTACGGTAGTCACACGCACGCCGAACTTCAATGGAGCCCCTCGGATAGTACACGAGCGACTGCCATAAAGGGCATTTTAAGCAGTTACTGGGGTCTAACTCTTGGTCCCGAGTAGTACCTACTTTACGTCATGTAGCAACCATACAAGCCATGACTTTCGGCGCCTTTGGACAGACTTAAGTGCATTAAATTTATTGTAATGAGGAATGCGATTAATTTAGATGAGGAAGGGTACCCTAAAAGACGCCACACTACTTTCCACCTCTGTCATACACCGGCGATCTTTCCTAGTTTGTCGACCAACTGGCGATGAGATTAAGCGCAGCGCTTGGCGAGACGCGAGCCTCGGTCTAGCGCGTGCCGCACTTTTGTGATAGCGCTCACGCAGACTCGGTGCAGCACAACCTACGCATGACTCAATGTGGCCAACTTTTTGGTCAGGCAACAACGTCACACCCAGTCTCGTGTTCACATACTCAGTGCAAATCACACGGCCAAGGAAGTGGCATGTATGGCCTTAAGCTCCAAGAAGAGATTACATGACATGACAGTGTGCTAGAGAATGCATATTTAAGAACGCTGGCGACTAACAACAAATGGCGCAGTTTATTTGCACACCGTCAGCCAAAAAGTGCTAACGGCGTACATAAGTAGGAAGAGAGCAGTAACATCTACTTGTCAGGAATTTATATGAGAATAGTAGTACTTAAACTAGGTAGCAAAGCACGTGAAACGACGAACAAATACTCTCGGTGTACTTGAAAATGGAAAAGTAATAGGGGAGGGGGATACAAAGCTGACTGGTAGAGAACACAGTATTAAATAAATTCTCTAACTGACAATGTTGCCCTTCGAATGAGAAGACTTCCAGATACCTATGCACATATTACTCGTAAATACATCATCACCACATAACCATTGCGTACTTCTTGCAAATATTTCCAAGGCCTGTACAAACTCGATTATATTTCATAGGGGAGATGTGGGCAACATTCATTTCTTATGTTCATTTTCTAGGAGATTGCGTCCTCTTCAAAGCACGCATCTGAAGGATAGGCGTATTCAGGGTATAAACAAAGCCATCAACCTATTTCCTCAGGCTGACATCAATTACGACCTCGAGCACTCACCTTTACTCCGGGAGAAAAACAGAGCGGTGAAACAGCTGTCCACTGGTAAATCACTGAGCACCGACATAAACCAACCAAAATTTACAAATACGGCGACCCAACTCATGGACAAGCTTGAGTCACTGTACGAGGTATGACTACAAGGACAAATCTCGCAGGAATTCAGGAAGGCAACTATTGTCCTCACATACAAGCGAAAAGAGAACCTTCATATTGACCCAACTGTGAAAAACGGCGTCCCGGTGGGATTCGAACCCACGACAGAAAGGGAAAGGCTTTAGTACAGTCAAGACTCTAACCACCTGAGCTACGAGGCCCCGCCGGAAGACGTGAGTTTAATCACATTTGGGTCACGTTACGCGCCCAACCTACTGCAACGTCTGGAATCCACCAAATCGGATACAGTAAGTTGACTGCCCACGCAGGATTCCCTAAGCAAGTCACCTAGAATCCACCAGATGAATACCATGCCCACGTAATTCATAGATGTTTGGGCAGATTTTGAATAGTTCATATTGACCAAGACGTGTAAAAAAGAGGACCGACAACTCTGTGGAAACCACAGACGCATTTCCATCCTCTACACGGTGTTCGCCCGAGTCGCAATCAATCGCTTGGGCGCGCATCTGGAGAAGGGATTCCTTCCAGAAACAGAACACGGATTTCGGAAGCAATGTGGAACCACGGATGTGATTTTCGCAATCCGCCAACTGCAGGCGAAGTGCCACGAAATGCAGATCAGTCTCGAATCACCTTCGTGGACCTGGGAAAGGATTTTAACACAGTGAATAGTCATAGTCTGAAAATCATGCTGAAGTTCGGATGTCCTAAGAGAGTCACGCAAGATGACACAACTATATGATAGATGGTGGTGTGTCTCACAGACGATAGGGCGTTCGCCGTGACAAACGAAGTGACGTAGGATTGCGAACTTACCATCCCTCCCCCTGTAGAATCATGTTTTTCATCAAGATGATGGACGCCTGCTATGAAGGCCAAGAATCAACATCGACTATCAAACTAATGGATGACCGTTGAACATCGGACGCATGAACGCATATACGAGTTTCCAAGATCAGTATCCACAACCTCATGTTTGTGGAACACGCAGTAAACACTACAATGGATGAAGATCGGTAACGGGGTGTGGACCTTCTCGCCTCCAGCCGCACAGTAAAACGAAGAAGACAGTGAGCGTGTATCAAGCGGTGCCATCTGACTGATACATGGAAACCTGGTGTCAACGGAACTAAACTCACATCAGTGGACAAATTTGCGTATCCAAGAGGCACCCTATCAAGGATTACCAAGGTCTTTTATGCAATTGTTCACTGAATCTTTCAAGGTAGGCTGGCCCTCGGATGGCTATAGCACCTCGTCCGGAACCGCCGTCGTACCCTGCTCTACGCAATTTGCAGGACTGTCGTCTTGACAACGGCCCTATACGGGATGGGGAAGTAGGAATTACACGAAATCCAAACAGGGGACATTAACCATTTTCGGCTCAACTGCCTCCGAAGGGCACTGAAGGTGAAGTGGTAGAAAAGGGCCCTAGGCACCATAGCTCCGGAAGAAGACTGAGATCTTAGTATTTAGGTGCAACTTTCGCTGGGACGGCCACAATGCGAAGCTGCATGACGACCGCTTATGCTATGGCAACATCGCTGCGGATGCTTTCGGACAAGGCGTAGAAAACAATGATACAGGAAAATCATGAAGACTTCTGCACGCATACGCAAACTAAATCTCAGACCTGCGAAGGCCTTGGACAGAATCTGCAAAGGTGACTCTGTGAAGGTGGTCGAATAGCGGCCCCGAAGGCAAAGTGAAAGGTCCGTAAGACTCAGATGCTGTGACCAGACAGTACAAGCATCCAACTCCTGGTACTGTGCCCACGGTGTCAACGGACATTGCGCGCGCAAATAGGCTTCGTCGAATACCTCCGGACTCAGTGCAATATCAACAATACCAACTCGCCTCCCGCCTCACAAAACACCACCATCGCAGGCATTATCAGTGAGAACATTCTTGCCATCACGCCGCTATCACCGTCATTATCCCTTCCAATAGCAATACGGACTCAGTTCCAACTTATCCTCATTGTGACAGCACCCGATTGGCCACTTGCAAATTAGTTACATTAAGGCCGGCGAACAAGTTCCGGGACCTGTAATATGCACTCGGCACTCATGTCTTGCTTGATCGCAATGTCCTAGGATACCCGGCTACTGAATGAACCCTTTCGGTTATATGCACATACCTTAAAATCTTCAGAAAAACAACCTGTTTCAACCTTATCACAACACCCCAACCTATCTACAGACAGAAATACGACTAGGTTCCACAAGAATATCCAAATGCAACCAGATGGTGGGAAACACGCAGAACGGACCCCGTAGCTTCTAGCCACTGCGCCCAAATTTGGCCCAAGTCGATTTGATCCAGACAGACACTGATCTGCGAGGTGAGGACGGGGTCCGCAACCCCACCGCACCCTCCCCCCACCTACTATAATAAATCTGACGCCCTCGAACATCTACTAACTCAGCCTTGCTCAGAACTGAAAGTCGAACTGCGACAGCTCCTTCCTAATGTGGCCTCTGGCATTTTCGTAAATGTACGATACCAGCTACCCCTATTGTGGCCTGGCACATGCTGGAGAGACCAGATCGTGTGCGCGGCACGCACAAACCGGCTGTTTAACTTGACCAGTCACTGCGTCCACATTCGTCTTTAGTCGTAGTGGCTTTATCTTGCCATCGGAGCGAGGTGGGTGAGAGAAGAGAGCGTGCGTGGGTGTATGGCGGATGCTCGGCAAGTCGGTCTCATTATAACCTATTTCCACACCGCTACGTCCACTGCGTGGGGCACGTGGACTTCATTGTTTGGGATGGCGTTTAGGCTAGCATCCTTCCATTCACCGATGAATATAAGACCAGCGAATCAATGGCTACTCAATCAGTGTGTCATTTTTCTATCGACAATCGATGTAAACACTGATAAATATACGAACACTAGGTCGTATTAATAATCCTACGAGCCTGAATAACTTCCTCGATTGCAAACTTTTTGAAAACGAAAAAGGTAATTCCCCAAAAACACAAAAGTTTAAGACAGACCTTTGCAAAAACGTGTA
The DNA here is from genome assembly GCA_902702965.1 of Spirometra erinaceieuropaei. Classification (NCBI taxonomy): domain Eukaryota; kingdom Metazoa; phylum Platyhelminthes; class Cestoda; order Diphyllobothriidea; family Diphyllobothriidae; genus Spirometra; species Spirometra erinaceieuropaei. Next base: position 114,588 of record CACRXP010000050.1, on the reverse strand, counting down.
AGTCGCCTTGAACCATGTTTTCAGGAAATATTGATGAATTTGCTTACAGTGGAGGTGCTAAATCATAAAATGTTAACCGAAATTCTGAATTGCATTTTCGACTCGAAAAGATTACCCGATTAGGGTTGTAGAATTAACTACCGTGCAGCATAATCTTAAGACACTTCAGGTGCTTCATGATGCCGGCTTTTGAACGAACTTCTCTCCGGCCGCCTGGAAAAAGTACACTCTGTAAAAAACGACTACTTAAGTAGTGGGGATTTTCCTTATTGGTTTTCGATGCTCTTATTAACTCAAGAACATCTCACAGGAAACATGCATAAAAATATTGATTATTGTACTCATTTGGAAGGTAATTACGCCTTCTTAAAATTTTATGCCTGAGGGAAGGGTATAATTCGGTTTTAACAGACTTCCAATTCCCGAATGATTTTGAAGCCGACCTGCCGTCACACTTGCATTCAGGGTTTCCAAACTAAAAGTCGTATATTATCCGTATACGGAAAATCATACGTTCCCATACGCTAGTAAGGGGAGGCCATATGGAGTTCATACAATTTAACAGTGGATTTGAGCCATAGTGTAAACTTTAGACGCAACACTAGAAAATGCAGAAACACGATTTTTTATGAACGGGCATTTAACGGTCTTAAAAAGTTTCATAAAAATTTTTTACGAGCCGGTATCTTGAAGTAACTGAAATGTCTTCAGATAATGCTGCACGAATTAAGTTGGGACTATGTTCCATGCTTATCTCTATTACAAACGCGGATAAGTAAGTGTATTGTGTTTGGAAGTACATTTAAAAAACACGAGCAATGTTTAGGAATTTTATTGATTATTGTGAGTAGCCAATATGCAGGGTCACTGGGTAAGTGTGGTAGGAAAGTTGCTTTCACTTCAGGTCACTGTGGGTAGTGATCTAAAAAATGTTTCTGCGGATCAGTTAAAATTAAAAATGCGTTATCGCCAGAAAACAAAACGTTCGGCCGGCAAACAGGTAATTCGATTTCGGCGATCGGCTGTACGCTCGTGGAACGTTGGAAGCACGAGTTTTTGGAAATTCGGCGGTCTGCGCCAGTTATAGTCACATTAACCCTTACATAAAACGACCCTGATAAACCTTTACCAGATACCGGCCCTTACCATGAGTAAGGCACGGGGCGAGAAAAATTCTTTATACACGCAGACGACCTACAATTCTTCCTTTTAGGTTAAGATTGCTATACTTGGTATGGTATCTATCTCATTTGCTTCAAAGAGGAATTACCTGCCACCAATTTTGGTAAAAAAAACCCTAAGTGACAAACTTTTGACTAAATCATAGACACAACTGTGAAAAACTCGGCGCCTCGGTGGGATTGGAACCCACGCAGTAAGGGGAAGGCTTTAGTACAGCCAACGCTCTAACCACTTGAGCTACGAGTTTTTCACAGTTGGGTCAATATGAATTACTCAAAATCTGCCAAAATATCTATGAAACTTTTGACTCACTATTTTTGGATATAAGAAACACCCAAAAGTGCCAAAAGGTAAAGATGCGTAACCTTATCTACGATTGGGAAGTTAGGACTGTCTGAGCCGCAGTAGAGTGTGAAAAGGATTCCACGAAGAAGCGCGTGACCTTCAACGCAACTGCTATAATTGAACCAAAAGACGAGCAGCGTTTCTACGCAGAGGAAGGCCCAGACCCGTAGGCGGATGTGAGCAAAGAGCAAACCGAAGCTGTAGGCTGTTAGGAGGTGATGAGGGACGAGAACTGGTAAGGATAAGTGACTTCGTCTGAAAACATGGCGTGACGGCAGAATTCGCACTTACCCTCTGCGTGACGCCCCGTTATTGGGCGGGGGAGTGCTTCAGGGCTGGATCAAAAGCTGGGGTGGACAGAACGCAAAAATACGCGTTTTGTAGACATAAAAGGGACAGGTGTTCAAAGTATTGCAAACAGACGTTGCAGTCATACTTCAAATAACTTATTTTTCTCCATTGGTTGGAGGCAACTGAATGGCGGTGTTAGCCCAGGGCACAAAGAAGCATCGTGGCTCTGAACGCAGACAACATCACCAGAAGTAGGGTGGGCTATAGCCCTCAAGACGATGGTTATTAATGAAACAATTGTAAAAAGGTAACGATTCGATGATGACCGTTCAAATAAAGTCGAAATGCCAAGAAACAGTGACTGTTCCAATGACTCCAGATTGCAAGTCTCTCAAGAAAATATGCACAAAAATATGCTTTTTGTTCATTTGGTAGGGAATCCCATTGTCTTCATATTTCATGCTCGAAGAAAGTGTGTATTCAGGTTTTAAAAAAGTTTCCCAATTCCCGAATAATTTTCAGCCTGATTTGCCACTGCATTAGCGTTTAGCAATTTCAGTCTACAAGGTGCATGCTTTCCGCGTAAAAAAGATCATATATTCCTCTATGCCTTTAAGAAGATACCACGTAGAGTTCATGAAATTTTACGATGGATACGGATTGTGTCATACATTCCATGAGGAGCATTAGTAAACGGACATGTGCGGTCTTGCGTGCATGGACATCGCACGGTCTTGAAAATCTCATAATCAGAAACGTTTTAAAACCTAAAAGCACGCTTCCTTCAGGCATAAAATATGAGAACAATGGGATTTCCTACCAAATGAGCAAAAGAAAGCATATTTTGTGCATTTTTTCTGTAAAATATATTTCAATTTATAAGACTATCGAAAATCAATAGAAAAAATGCATGCTACTTAAGCAGTCATTTTTTGCTGAATATGGTTCCTGCAGGAAGTCAAGAAGAAGTACATTCAAAAGCCGGCATCCTGACGACTCCGAAATGTTATAAGGTTATGCTCCATGATAATCAGTATAACAACCCCGCTTAAGCAATCCTTCCTAATCGGAAACGTATTCCAGAATTTTGACCAACATTTTATGAGAGCGGTCATGCACTGTAGATAAAAGTGACAAATTATCTCCGAGTTTTTAATGCATACAGGATGAAATTCGCGAGCCTCGGTAGACACAGGCGAGTGTATGGAGGGGAAATGTCCCAACAGAATCGGGGACAGGCGTTACAGTTTTAACATGTAAAAAGATAAACTTCTGGTTTTTAGAAAGCTTCTTCTGTAATGCTCCGAAGACTTCACAAGACGGTGTGTCATGTCAAAAGAGCATTCCAGCTATTTTGTAGCAGACACAATGACTAAAGATCAAAAGACGAGCTCCACAAAACCCACTAACTGAAAGCAGTAAATACTTTAAGAAAATAAAGTATTACAATTCTTAAAAATGTCCGCCTATCACTTTGAATTAATATTTACAGGAAACAGCAGGAATAACTTACACACTCATAGAAGTTACGCCAATTTAATCAAGTCAATAATGGTGCATGGCTAGGAAGAAACTACCTTAAAAACAAATAAGACGCGGCTAACAAACCATGAAAAGTGTCTTGAGAAACTAAAAAACATTTCGGGCAAATTTTTGCATATTTCATTACTTCTTGTCAGATGGTTCCGTTTGCCTACATGTTTAATGAAGAGTTACGAAACAGCTACTAAAAACAGCACAGGCTAAAAGACCTTTAGTTAGCATTCTGGTAAAAACGGTTTACTGGCCTTGAACTTTTTCAGGTTAGCAACGTTAAGGAGGCACTTAAACGAGATCTAGTAGGTGTAAAATTGTGCCTCTGATCACGGACAATAAGCTTATGGGACGCGGTACACGTTCTGCCGTCGAAAAAAGAGCATTTCAGACTGACGTTGGCCAGGGTGATGTATGCTGTACATAAAGTCAGACATAAACGGCACGAAGTCCGATCGGCTTACTGGCACATGCAAGGATCGCAAAATTCTCAATTAATCGAAAAAATTGAGTTTCATGACAATTTAAGAGGCTGTAAGAACGAGCGAAAACTTCTTTGAGAAGGCAGTCTTCTACGCCGGAGTACAAAAGGGAGACAAAAAAGCTCGGATAAGGAATGCAAAACGACAAAAAGAAGAAAAAAGGAAAGGGTAGAGTCCTTGTAAAACCTGCGTGTCCCACACGCGA
>CACRXP010000050.1:90440-110371 GCA_902702965.1 Spirometra erinaceieuropaei | reverse complement strand
GTCAACGAACTTCTTCACTCCCCAGGTCCCGCTGGACTGTCACAATGGTGAACAGGGCTCAATAATTAAAGTTTGGACTGCCGGTCTCCAGCCCATCCTCAGAAAAGTCCTTCTCAGCATCACTGTTGTCTGTTTTTTCCGTATGTAGCCGCTGAATGTGATTTCGGTTCCATCTGAAACGAGCAGCAGATCTTGAGGGAGGCAATTGACGAGGATTTTGATATAGAATGTGACAGTCTATCCAGCGTCCAAGGACTTAAGTCCCTTTTTATAGGTGGACTTGGAGTTTTCAAAAATCAGCACACTCTGGCCAGAGCACAGGCGGCGACAGCAACGCCACCAACGAGGGGCAGGGCTGCGTAAACTTTGTTGTCGCCGATGGTTATCCTCTTAAAATCTTGGTTCCATGTGAGGCATTGTTCGACCCAGTGCAGTCGGAGCTTGTGAGAGACAGCCGTATAGTATGCACTCCACCCATTACCAAAACAGAAAAAGCGGTGAGTCCAGAATTTTTAACTATCTGCGCTGGACAAGTAAGACAGCCTCTGCCTTCTACCAACTAAAGTACAGGCTCTATTTGAAGCCCAATAAATAACTGCTTCCGAGAGGTAACAGATGTAGGTAGGGTCTACCAATTTCCTTCGACGTATGTTCTCGAACCCTCAAAATAAGGGCATTATTATAGGCCGTTTGAACACTTCTAATCGCCTAGCTATCTCGGCAGCTTGTAGCATGTCAGTGTCGGCAGAAATCTTGCCTTTCCTGCAAACCGAAAGCGGCGTTCTTATCGAACCGTTTGCAGACCACTGATGACAAGTCGTTGATGTGAGCTATTACTGTTCAGAATCCTCATTGATAGCAGAGTTCGCAACCTCCCTTCGCTGACTGATTAGAGGTGAAAGCAAAAGCACTCACCACAAAGGCTACTGGCTGACTGAAGCGAGTTATGCAAAATCAAAAAGGTGAGACGGCATGCAGTCGAGCTGGATGACCTTGTAGTTTTGAAAAGGCCACCTTTTTGATTTTCCGTTCTTACATCACGTGTGAAATAGCAATGGCGAGGGGAAAGGCAAACGGAGCGGTTAACCAGGATGGTAACTCACTCAGAGAAGCGTGAGAACGGGAACACCGCAAGATCCACTGGACAATAAAAAGTTTGACATTATCAACAATTGTTCGGGCAGGCATAATGTGGTAAGCGATGTTGATACGACTTTAATGTGCCAGCGATGTCAGAAAGAGTATCAACCAGCTATTAACACTTATTAAACTATGAAAAAGGTGTAGAAACGCAACCAGTAAATTTTGCTTTTCTCCAGGAAATCGGCGTGCTTTAAACTAACCCCTCCGAAGAGGTCTCGGATTCCGCCTAGGGGCACTGCGATCTCCGAACAAGTAGGCGCAACTGTCTCCCAATTCGTGAGTTGCCTTTTGGTTAATTTGTCTGCAGTGATCACCTTCAGACAAGGCAAAGCCAGACTAAAGCAGCCTCACTGTCGTCGTGGCCATGCCAAAAGACCTTAGTCAGTCGAACAAAACATATTGTGAACAGCGCGTCGGCAACTCCACCTCAGAATGAGCAAAGGTTGAAAGTGTCGTGCTACATGGTTCTGTCGATAGCCCACTACACATCGTACTCTGTGTGGATGACTGTACCGGGGAATTGGATTGTGAAGCTGTCATGATCGCTGACGATATAAAAAATATGGGCTGAAGTCAGCCGTGCTAACGACACAAAAAAGTTGCAGTCGAAAATAGACACACTGAATGTTTGGTCTAGCAGGTGGCTCCAATATGCGTAATCCTACACCTTAACGCCGGTCGAGAAGTCACGCCAAAGTGTCAGCGTTTTATTAACAGTACTACATTCAGGGATGAGGAAACGCACACTGATCTAGGCATGTGAATGGCTGTGAATCTGATGTCGTTAGAACACTGTAAGGTGGTCCAGAGGCCGATTAGCGCGTTGCATTGGATAAGACAACACTAAGCCAAAACCTAGCCATAACCCTAACCATAACCTTAACCCTAACCTTGAGCTTAAGCTTAACCCTAACCCTTGCCATGACCCTAACTCCAATCTTAACCCTAACCCTAAGGGGAACCTAAACCCTAACCCTAACAATGAAACCTGACCCTAAAACGCAAACCCTAATCCTGAAACTTAACCTACGCCTGACTCTAACCCTCACTAAACTCAACAGCCTGACCGAAACGGGCGACCTGCCTAACTCAGTAAGAGCACACCTACTGATAACAAGTACATACGTCGACAGTATCGACGTATAATGCCTGGCTACCAACTGCGATCTTACCAGCCCATCGACTATCAATTATGCTGCAAGGGGCGTGCAACTGCCAACGTGTCCGGCTGCTGGGGTGAGGCAACGTGCTGTGTGGCCTTGTTAACGGCGATTTCCTTTGGTGCGGGCAGAAACTGACCTAAACCTAGCGCACGGGTCATCTGCCACCGACAAAATATTAGGCGAAACAAATCAAAAGTCATGCAGTCTAATGCCCGTTCCCCTAGTCTCAGTCTTGATGGCTTGGTTCGGGCTGCATAGCGCTGAGCATAAAAGTCCCAACAAATGAACACCTGCCGTTTGCACGAAATAACCGCTGGCCTAATTAAGGAGAGGCAACGCACTAGGTCCTCCCTCTTTCTCCGGCAGACAAGAAGCCGTCCTCGCATGCACACACACACACACAGTAGAGAGGACAGATGGAGGACGTCGCCTGCACGTTGGTCGGTGCGATAGGAGGGCAAAACGCAAGACGTGACATGCGAGTGAACGCCCAGTCGCTTCTAGGAGGTAACTGCCATATTAGCCAGAACTAGGAAGTAACTGCCATGAAAATAGTGTCCGTTCAGATCCTGACATGAGGCAAAATAGGTGCAGTAAAAAATTGCACAAGATTTCAAGACTAAAAGGCCTCTGACAGAATGCAGTCTTGAGCCTGTCGACGTCAGAAACGAGGAAGGGGCTGGTTAATCATTTAAACAGACCTTGGAAATGCATATGTACCAAACGGAAAAAGTGACAGTTTCATTCAAAAAACAGGATACTTTGTCTATTTTAAGATAATTGCTGTCTCTTGAGGACGCATATAATCATCCCTACACGTGACAATGGATTGAACAACAAGAAGTATAAGGCTATCCCAGACATATTTCCGAATGAATAAGTGGCGAGTGATGACCTCCTGTCAATCATTCAAAGTTACATGTACATGCTTAGGTGAGTTTTTTTACTCAAATATAATTTTTAGGCTTCGGCAACAGTTGAGTATGGTGTCCACACAGATAAACCTCGCCAATAAACCCCTTAGAGAAAAAATTAAATTTTAAAAGGAACAACATTCCAGCCGCGAGATCGCTTCACGTGGAACTTAGCTGAATTTACGCAGTAATACCTACAGTTTTGGCTGGGCTTAATTTGGAGATCAAAGGTTGGATCCAAAAAATAAACTTTCACGAATACACAGAGATAGGCAACTGAACAATTTATGTCCGGCGAATACTCACTCGCTTGCTGAAGTAGGCGAAGCACAAGGGCGTTGCCCAATCTTCATTCACAGGGAAGGCAATCTCCGAAGTTGAGGATGGCAATCACCACTCCCACTGCCAGTGAAAACATTCCCGATGTTCCTACAGCTATCGCAGCCACCACCACCAACAACAATGCAGATTCGATCTCAACCTGTTCTCATTGCGATCGAATCCTCACATCACCCATCGGCCTGGTCAGCCCATTGCGAATTCATTGTACTGAAACTGGTGAACTAATGCCAGAAACACCGACACACCAGCCTATCCTGTCCATATTGCCATCGCACATGATCAGTAACTTGCGAATTCGTTGCACAGGGACTGGCGAAGCAGTGTCAGGTGCACCAACATACACCCACCACATCCTCCTCAACTGTCCGCATCGTTCACGCACATTCGGTCACTGTCTGGGCCTACTTGACAGCATTCGCACCCATGCAAATCTGCGGTAAACCGCCGAAGACCAAACCTCATCGTCCCAACCAACACATACATCACACACGAACACGTCCAACATCATCCACCACATGTATGGAATAGATATCGCTCACGTGAGACGGAACGTGTTAACCGGCTCTTTCTCCATGTGGCCATTATTGCACTCTAAAGTACGTGAGATCCGAGCAGCCCGTCTCCCTGTATGAGAAGCCGGTGTGTTTTGCGGAGGGCCAGGTCATTCCTGGCCGCTGCGCCGAATCCCCGCAACGTATGACACACCGCCACGGACAGCGGACTGGTGCCTGGGAGAAGGAGGAGTGAGGTCGACTCTGGAGAATGCGTCCCTATGGCACCCAGCGCATATTTCTCACTATAAACAATTTGCGTGGTTGAAACGACCACGGTGCGCTGAAGCCATGGCTTGAAAGGCTACCAACTGACGGGATAACTCGGCCCTCTGCTCAGAACGGAAGATTGGGCTGCAAAGGCTCCTGCTTACTTTGCCGTCTACGGCACTCCCACTCAGTTGGAATCTGAGCCGTCTCACTTCCTGTTTGTGTGAAGACGCGTTAACTAGACGTGCGCGGCACGCATAAACGATCCGTTTATCTCTGTCAGTCACTGCGCTAGATCCCATCTCCGGTCTTCCTGACTCTGTCTAGACACCGGGTTCAGGCGAGCGAGGGAGGAGAGTGCGATCGGCAGATGCCACTCAAGGCTACTACCACCATAAACTAATTCACGCGCAAATCACAACCCCTGCGCCCATCACAGTGGACATCATCATTCTCGATGGTCGGTAGGTGGAGGATTTCTGTATCCTTGGGTAGGTTATGACATTCACAGCATACAATTGTTAAATAGTCTCGGTATCATTCAAATAAAAAAGCTAGTTGATTGGGAACATAGCATTAAATTAATTTCCAAATTGACAATGCTGCCCTTTGAATGAAAAGACTTCCATATACCTGTGCACATACTACTCGTAAATACATCATCACCACATAAGCAGTGCGTACTTCATAAGGAGGATGTGGGAAACATTCATTTCTTATGCTCATCTTCTAGGCGACTGTGTCTTCTTCAAAGTAAGCATCTAAAGGATAGGGATATTAAGGGCATACAGAAATTTTCCGATACCCGTATATTTTAAAACATGACGTGCAGTTCCACCTGTTCAAAGGGTAACAAGCCTACATTCTGTGTGCTTCCTCTGAGACAAGTTCGCATAGTCCTGCATGCCCCTCTAAAGGGGCCAACGGGTTCCCATAAAATACTGCAAAATATACGCATGCATCAGGTTGCATGCTGTTTAAGTAGCATTAGTGAAGCTGAGGATTGATAGCGGACTGCATGCGTAATTAAACAGACGTCGCGGGTTGTGCCTTATTAGAAACGTTCTAAGAATTAGAAGTAACGATCTGCCTTAAGGCAAAGAGTGTAAATACGTAGTCCCCTATAAAACTGACCAATTAGCGAACTCATTGTGCACTTTACCAGGAAATATGATTAAATTTATGCTGGTATCGAAATTCAGTGGAGAATACGCGCGCTAAATGAACGGTGGTTTTTACGAGCATGATTTGCACGGATACTTGAAATGACTACAGTGTAAGAATTAACCTAGGATTATGTCCTCAGGCAAACACTTCAGCGACCGCGCCTAAATGTGAAGGTGTATCAAGGAATTGCAGTCTGCCTTTCTGAAACGTTGGCCCATACGCTAAATTTCTGTCCCTGAAAAATAAGACGCACTTACAAGTCTCAAACTGGGTAAACTTTGCCGAGGGTTCTAAGAGCCAATGGGCAAGCGAAGGATGACCGAAAGGCCATGGGAACAAGCAGCACAATACTTGCATAACTGTGCAACTTTCACACGTTTTTAGCAGCAAATCAAAGCTCAACAGTTATGTGGATCAGACAAAAAAACCAAGGAACACTCCGAGTTTGTGTGCACACGTGCGTTGTGAGAAGGGCTTAACTGTGACTGGTAATCGATCAAAACACATGGCAAAGGCCAGACATCTTTGGTTCAGAGGTGCAGACCGCGTGAAGCACTGAGCGGGTGGGTTTGGAAGCTGAGTAGGAAGAAAACACGCACACATAGAGAAGAATGAAATCAATACACATGAAACAGAATGTTCTTCTCAGGGAACCATGGAAATAAAGAATTCGCCTAGGTTTTGGATAACAGGGAAGGCGCGTTACTTCGCAATAACACACTCGCTCATCGGCGCAGGACATGCAAAATCGCAATCACAGGATGGAGTGGACGGTTCTTCAATTGCCCCGTCATTTGAAACTTAAAACCAGCCGGGCGGAGTACGGATGTGAGTATGCAGACCGATGAAACTGTAAGATTGCGTAGGTTTAAAAACAACACCAGGTCCGCAATAAATTCAGGCAGCTGGCAAAGGAACCTATGAGGGCACGCACGCTCCAGATATGTTTGAACTAGCGGTAGCAACAGGACTTTCAGGCCGCCAGTCTAAATAGAAACGAATTTTGGCATTAGATTGATTTTAGTTGAGATATTTGGTGATGTAGTGAAAAAGAAATCTTACGAGACCGCCTAGAGCTTGGCGGACGCTTCTGTCCCGGGCTAAAATAATTAGGTAAGTGGCGAAAATCCCCGATGGTGTTAAGAACGCCTGATTTTGGACAGCAACTATCGTCCTGAAAATGTCGGTTGTGTCGTTAGCAGTTAGAGGTTTAAAATGAGGGACAGCAACTGTGACAAGCATTTTGCTCCACCAAAAAGCAAACAACGTCGGTAAGATTAACCATGAACGAGATTGCGACTGTTATATTCGAAAATATGATCATATGAAACACATTTAACCCCGAATGGTGATCAGCTAAGGATGCATTGAGAAAGTAAAGGTGATCGAAAAGTGACATATGCAACACCGACGCACAATTACAGTTCTAAATATAAGTGAGCCGGACAGGGATGTGCGCCCACAGGGCGCAAAATTAATATGTCACTTTGATAAGCAGACAAAAAATAACAGGAAAGTGCAGCCTGAAACTCAGGAATTATGGCCGACGATTAAGTATGAGCTTTAAAATCATAAAATCTGAGCCCAACCGAGGCGTTCTACGTGTTTCGCTAACTTTCCAATGGAGGAGCTGTCCTCAAATGACTGGTCGAAAACCGATGCTACGAACCTTGAGCCAATCAAACTCCACAAAGTTGCGGTTATTTCTTCGTAAAAGTGTAGTCTTCCTTTGATCGACAAATCGGTGGTATAGTCGAGAATGTAGGCTGTGCGCAGAGATTGGGATTGAACTTACCAGAGCCCGTGGGGTGGGGCACATCCGCTCGAAGGACGTCAGGTGAGGAAGCCAATGATCTGGAAGCAGCACGAGGAGGCGTAGGAATAGGGTCCTTTCCGTGAACCGGTTTGACGGGACCCGAGGATCGGCCTTGTTTGGCCCGGCGTAGTTGACGTACACCACGAACAGATGGCATGGTAGAGTATAGTCTTGAGGCTAAATGGACAGACAGTAAAGAAAGAAATGGGGTAGGTCGTCAGATTTGCGATATCCTCCAAAAGACTTCCGTAGAAGACGTCTCAATCACCGGGGTTTGATAGACTTCAAATGGGCGCAATTACACAATGCATTTTATAGGCAGTAGTACTTCTATTAACCAAGTAGCAGTGGACTTCTACCGAAAATCTGCATACTTTAATGTCCTGTCACAGTTTAAACACATGTGCAATGCGAGGAATAGCTACTTCAAATACATTTAGATGAAAGATGAATATTTTCGCAAAATGCGCCCAAGCACGAGCGTTCCAGTAATTCCTCGTTCAGTTTCTCCGGCTTTACTACCACGTCTGGATGATCCTTCGGGTTGTGTTTAGCTAAGTAACAAGGTAGTGTGAAGGAGATGGATAAAAAAAGTGTGAAACGCCTGATCATAAAATAAACTGCATTGCCTCAGGTTTCCGCTCAAAACTGAAACCACAAATCAGTATCTTTTTCGATTTTTCGGAAGATTATTTGGATTTGATCGGTTGGATTCATAAAACGGCTATGACTGGCACTGCGACGATTGCAACGCCGGTTGCAATTTCTCTAGTAGTAGTCACTGAGGTTCAGCACCGTCAGTGAAGTCACTTTGGCTGAAAACGATCGAATTCCAAAGAATGAGAAAATACCCAAAAGAAACAAAGAAACTGAAAGGGAGGATGGCTTACTATGCTCGTCAGTGAGGCGGAAAGGGAGTACATTTTCATTAAAGAATTTGAAGCTCGTAGCGTTCATGTTGGCGTGTCGCTTCTCGGAGACACTGCGACGACCGATGGCCTCCCGTGCAAAGGTCGAGGTAGCGCGTTTGGGCGACACGGGACTGTCGTCAACGGTTTGCTTCCGCGACCGGCCCCGCGGTTCCATTGAAGCACTACGATTGTGTTTCTCTTGTCCGTCAACGGCCCGATGACTGCTGAAGCCATCCGGTCGGGAGGACCGTTCGTCCTCCCTCTCGGCAATTTTCACAGTTGTTTTCTTCTTTGGTGTCTTTGGACTTTGCGGGACTGAAGAACTGTAGAAAAGTACATTCCTTAAGAAGTGTGTCATGTCTGGAGTGAAGTCATACTCCCTACTTGGCACTTTAACACACGCACACACACGCACTTCATCAAGACCGTCGGAAGACTCTGAGAGGTCAGTTTCGTATTACGTCAAGGAAATCGTTGCAAAGAAGAAGTACAATTAGGCGAGTGATCTTTTGCCGGCAGTGCAGCGTTAAGGACACACAGACGGGTCAGACAATGAAGGGAAGGTGTTACGTGGAGCGCGTTAAATAACGAGCAGTTCGTCCGTCGCAAACGACAAAAACCGTCAGTACTACACGGGCTGGTGTACCAGCGATAAATTTCTTATGCATTTAATGGCATTGAGGACCGAGTTACTCCGTAATCTGACAACCTTCCAGGCCACGAATTTTGGCGGTGCGGTGATTTAAAAACCTATCAGGTTCATTGAAAAGAGAAAGTAAGTGCTGAATGAGCGCCAAACGGTCTTTCATCACCACTCAGTAGGACGGAGGTGGAACTATATCGTTCCTTTGACTCGACACACTCGCAGATCGTGCCCTGGCTGCTCAGATAACCTCATTTCCGCACGCCGCCAATTTTTTAAAACTTTTAACGTAGTTTAGCCCTCAAGGGTCCAGAAAACCGGCTGCAAAATAAGCGACGTGATCCAGATGTCTTAAATTCTATAAGGGTCAGAGAGCATCATGGTAGGAATGACTAAAAATATGAAAGTTACGGCGAAGTGAACACCATTTAAGCTGGAAATTGTACCCGCAAAAGAAAACGCAGTTTGTAAATTAGTTGGTCTGTCTCATAAAATGTTAACCGGAATTCAGGAATGTGCTTTCGGGTAGAAGAAATTACTTAGGTGGGGTTATCACATGGATTATAATCCAGCACAAGCCCGAGATGCAGTGAGTGACCGGTCTCATGAAATGTTAGCCGGAGTTCTGAGATGCGTTTTTGACTAGGGAAGATTACTTAAGAGGAGTTGTAGTATTGATTATCATGCGGCATAATCCCGTGATATTCCGGACTCACTGGGATTTCGGCTTTTGAATGCACTTTTTTCGGTCTCCCGTAAGAACTGCACTTGCTAAAAAATAAATATTTGTGCAGTGTGTATTTTTCACTTATTTTCGCTGTCCTTATAAATTAAAATACATTTTGTGGATGAGATGCACAAAAGCATCCTTTGTTGTTTATTCGATAGTAAATCACGTCATCTTTGTATTTTACGCTCGAAGAACGGGTGCCTTCCGGTTTTAAAAAAGGTTCCAATTATGACATTTTAATACTGTGCAACGTCCTTTCATATAGCATCGTACTTGTTCGCTTCTTAGTGCTCCTCAACATGCTCCGCATCCATTGAAATACTTATGAACACTACATGGTATCTTTTTGAAGACAGACAGGGAAATATAATTTTCCCCACACGGAAAGTATACGCCTATCAGACTGAAATCGCTGAACGCTAATGCAACGGGTGGTCTGACCCAAAATTATTCGGGAATTGGAGAACTTCTTCAAAAACTAAAAATGAACTTTCTTCGAGAATAGAATGTGAAGACAATGTGATTGGCTACCAAAAAGTAAAAGAAAGTATGTTTTGCACATGTTTTGATGATATAGTTTTAAATTTATAAGAACGACGAGAATCTGTGAAAAGTGCATACTACTTAAGTAGCCATTTTTACTGGGTTAGATTTTTGCAAACCGCCGAAAAAATTGTATTCAAAAGCCAACATTCTGGCGAATCCGAAATCTTATGGGATTGTGCCGCATGATAATTGGTACTACAACCTCACCTAAGTGACCTTCTTAATCAAAAATGCATTTCAGAATTTCGGCTAACATTTCATGAGGTCGGTCACTGACTGTATCTCGGCCACGCCAGAATGTCGGCCTCTGAATGAGCTTCTTTCCGGCCGCCTGAAAGAACTACACTCAGTTTAGGTGACCACTTAAGTAGCATGAATTTCCCTTACTCACTTTTGACGGCTGTACAAATTAATGTACATTGCAGAGAAAACATGTACAAGAAATACTCCTTCTTGTAACCATTTGGTAACAAATCACTTCAATTTTTTGTTAGACGAAAGTGTAATTTTTGGTTTTAAAAACCCAACCTGTTGTTGCCCTTACGCCTACTTTCAAAACTACATGCTCTGTGTCGTCCGTGTCAGGAAAATCATGCATTTGGTCGCACTATTGGGAAGACGTCATAAAGGACTCACACAATAATTTTGAGCTCAATCTGCCGTAGCATTTGCGTTTAGGTTTTTTAATCTACCAACTATATACTTCCCGTGCAATGAAGAACACTCATTCCCCTATTCCATTAAGAAGACTTCAGTTACAGCTCATAAAATTTTGCAACGGGGGCGTACTATGTTGTATGCCTTATGAGGAGCATTAATGAACATATACATCAAATGCCATTTTAATGGGCATCGCACATACTCATAATCAAAAACTTTTTGTAAAACTGAAAGATACCCTTTCTTCGAGTACAAAATTTGAAGATGTGATTTCCTACAAAACTAGAACAAGAGAGAACGTTTTTATTCTTGTTTTCTACTAGGTATATTTGAATTCATAAGGGCATCAATAGAAAAAGGCCTACTACATAAGCAGTCACTTTTTACCTAGTGCAGTAATTGCAGATGGTCAAAAAGAAGTGAATTTAAAAGCCAACATCCTGCCGCATCTGAAATATCACGATATTATGCCTCAAAATAACAAATAATACAACCCCATCTAAATAATCCTTTCTAAGCGAATAAACACTTCACAATTTCAGCCAACATTTCATGAGATCGGTCACTGACCACAATATCGACGACGAAGTGAAATTAGTTCCTGGAGAATTGACCGAAACGGTACTCTAACTAACTTTTCCTCCTCCTAAGGAGACCGCGCTGCAGTAAGTTGAACCAATTCAGCTGGTCTCCAAGGACTGCAGTGGGAAGGCACTTGACAGTCACGGATTTTTTGACACAACTTGTCTTGCCTCCGTTTGCTTGCTACTTGCGTTTGGAACACGCTGTTTAGGAAGTTTTTGTTTAAGATTTTGCTTGTCTTAAAATAAAAGCTCTCTCCTGCCTTGCGATTGTGGGGAAGCTTAAACAGCATGGTCAGTCAATCTTATCACCAGCTAAGCATAATTTGACTTACGTGCTGTGACCTTTTGTTCTCCCGCTCTGCGTCGCCTCAGGTCTGGCGTCTCGGTTCCTCTCGCTAATCAAACGCTCTGACTGCGTCTTGCGTTGGAAGAAACGATTTACCGTAAACTTGATTGCGGGCCGATGCTTGTGAGACTTGGCCCGGCAGGCAGCAATTGTGGAAGTAAGAAGGTCTGCAACCTCCTTAATATGTGAAAGGCATATAATGCACCTTTAATAAATGGAAACGGGTCGCGAAAGGAGAAGCGGGGAAGAAGACGTCTTTCAGCATAAAATCTTACCGACAAACTCCTACCCATAACGTTCTTGCCATTCACAGCAACCAGACGGTCTCCCACGCGAACTGAGGCATCCCCATTGTCCGCCGGACTGTTAGGCTTAATAAGCTGGACGTAGAGTCCGGAGAGGTCCTGAGTCTGGGCAGCAGCATTATTCTCCTGTTCATCGATAGGGAAAACCTCGCCAATCATTGCGCCCGGTTCGCACAGAGACAGTTCAGCCTCTGTCGGTGAGTGCAGCATTAGGGGTTGTTCAGAAAACGCGAAACGAATACCAATACTGCTATTGGCTGCCTCCGGCGGGGGAACTGGAATTTTGAAGGTGTAGGTGCGACACACCGGCTGACAGGAATTAAGGAGAACTTCAGGTTAAAAGGCAGCATTATCAGAAGGGACCACTTTAAATAAACTGTACACAACTCTGACCCCTCGCACCTACAGAGGGCATGAAATCAACAAAGTCTCGGCGTGTCTGCGTAAGAGGATGGCCTTTGATAACACACTCTCCGAATTTACTGAGGGACACTTTTACGATTATCCCAAAAGCGGGCTGAGGTAACCAGTATCTAAGGAGCCCAGGTGCCGGGGATATAGACAACAAAAGTCCAAGTCAGACAGGAAGGACGTGAAGGCCTTTGATTCTCCCATGGTGGCGAGCTTATTTGACGTGAGAAATGGGGTTGTAGATACGGTTGGACGTTCTTTTGTAGCCAGCAATCAAATCTTCAGGAAAAGTCACCCAGTTTGAGCGCCTGGAGGTCACGTTCAAAGACGGCACGACTTCCTAAGGTAATAATAACCTTTGTTTCTGAATAAGGACAATTTACGGGACCCAAAAGGCAATTCCTTAGGCTAAAAAACGCACAGCAGGCTTTATTGGAGACAACAATTTCGGCAACTGTTTTCCAGCTGCTTTCTGTCGTTTCATAACGTGACTACCGAGCTTAAAAATGTTCAGAAAATCAGTTTGGAAACGACAAGTTTACATTTCGAAATATACAATCTCATCAGTGAAAAGTCCAAGAACGTGATGGAATTAAAATGTGCTTATCGATGCAGGCGCAGGGGAAACGCAAAAGCAGCTGGCAATCGGATCGATTGAACACATGCCAAAAAGGCTCTAAGAGATAGAAAACGAAACTCAGAGCTCTTCTCTCACGAATCGCCAATCAGACAATGGACATTCTGATGACTCAGAATGGCTCTCCAAAGTCCTTGCTCGAGCGCAAACAGTTCACACATTGGACTACTTGTGAATGGAAGGGAAAACTTGACTTGTGCAAACAACTAAACTATGCATTAAGCCGGGTCTTGACATGGTAATTCCTCGCCTTTTAATTTGGACACAAGTTTGTACGTTTAGGTCTTTTTCCGGCTTTTCTATCGCGTTTTTTTTTCGGGTAAGCCATTATGTATCCATTACTTTCTAGCCACGTCATAAGACGACAAAAGGTAGTCGCGACATTTGTTGGTGTCAGTAAACCCTGTCATACACCATTGTTTTAAACGATTGTCGGATAGAAATGTTATGTATTCATAAAACCATACATGTGCACCTGCTTCGCACTGCCCATGGATAGGTTCCCAAGTTTTCTGAAGAAAAACTATGCCCAGAAGTTTTACCGGTGAAGGATTACAGACACTAGGCAACCGTTTCTGGCTTATTAGTCGTCATTAGCTAGCCACATTCAATTCTACAAGCTGGGGCAGCAGACATTTGGACTCTGTTTCAGTAAATTACTGTGCATTTAAGTCAAACAACTTATCCACTCCAGCTACGGACTCATCTCCAGCTGGTTAAGATCCTAAATAGGCAAAGCCTAATAAGTTTGGCATTCGCTCACCCATTTTGACCGCAGAACAGCAATGACTAGTTCCGTTTTTGTCTCGAAGCTTCCGGTCTAGAGTTCAACCAGACAATTACCTACAGTTGGTAACGTTCAGCTTTCCTCTGGCAAACTGTTATCCGAAGTAACCTCAGTTCGTTTCTAACCTTACTGAGAGGCAAGACAGCATGCCTTACAATGTTATTCACTGGTTCGATCGGAAAACTGCCGGCATTGTTCCGCCGTGCCGTGCTCGGAATTTCGTTATAACGTAGTTTCAGACAAAAATACTATCAGAAAGAACGCTGGACATGACTACTGATGTCGCGCTCAAGTGACGCGAGTGGCAAACGGAAAATCATGCATACGACCTCGTGAACTTATTCTTACAGCAGTCAACCCACATACGAGCTGTTTGCCATCACTGTTTCTGATCCCTCTCTATTTCAACTAGTGGATGCAACTCCTCGGAGTCAATGTGCTCATCAACTTTAGCGGAAGCTCATTGGCCCCTTAGACCTCGATCACGCAACTTCGGGTTCTACTAGTGAAAGCTGCACTAAATTCCACTGGGATGCAGCGGGTCCAATTTCTGTCTTCCTGGAGGAAGGCTTAATCATAGAAATTGTCAAGTCGGTCTCCTAAAGGATTATTTTACTTCCTCGACCTTTGTCAGAGAGATCTGTGTTTTTTTCTAGAAAGAAGAATGGCAAAGACAAAGTTTTTCGGCAAGTAGGAAAACAGCAGTATGAAGAAAAATGCATAGGAGTTTAAAGTTGGATGTTACTCTGACCACATCGTCCGCAGTGGATTCAGAAGATGCCGCTCCTCCTAAACAACTTGTCAAGACCTCACTTTGTCGGGAGACGAGAAGAGTCGCCTTCTTTCCAACAGGAATGTTGCGCAGTTGTGAAAGGGCGGACTCAAATGAGGCGACCTCCACGTTGTTGATAGCAAGTAAGCGATCACCAAACTACAGGTGTGTGTGTGGATGTGAATAAACAAATAGAAAGAAATTTCTTAAGTGTTTTGATGATGCTACTTGGAAATTTTCATCAGAAGCAAGGAAGTTTATGCTGACAACGTACCAGAAGCAAGGAAGTTTATGCTGACAACGTACCTGTAGCCTGCCATCCTGAACGGCAGACCCTGTGGGCATAATGCGGTCAATAAAAATCGGTTCATCAGTCGTCGGGCTAACCATTGTGTCCCTTGTGGCAAAACTTATGCCAAAACCACCTTCCGCGGACTTCACCAATTCCACAGCCAACTTTTGGCCGATCGATCGAGTGTTGAACGCATAGAGGTTCTGTGGGAGATTAAATGAATAAAGTTAATCGGTTAGGTACACTTTCATCAATAACAGCCATTTTACCTTTAGGCGCTCGCATAGTGAGGCCAGTTCTTAATTGCCTGAACTAAATTTAAATGTCGGGCTTAGGTTTTCGTAAAACAACCATTGCACCAACGGCTAAAACAGTTTGCGATGTTAAGCTTTGGCCCCCGCCAAGGAAATAATGACCCTATTTGGATTAAGTTCTTGAATGGTCAAGGAACTTGGACGCTGTGCATGGAATAGGCCATATTGAAATATAGACGCTGTAATAGTCATGTCCTGCTTATTTGCTGTCATTAACCCCCGATGCCCTAAGCTTAGGAAGCGCACTCGAGGCTCTAACGCCAATCGGTGAATCTGTAATGCAGTACTGAGGGTGTTGCTCGAATCTCCGGCAAGCAGGCTGGGGTTCGCGCACCACCAACTGATGACAGTAAGCAAGCAAGAAGTAGCCGTTCCAATGTTCCCACACTTTTCAACAAAACTTTCCTACTATTAATTGCTAATCGTCGTGTGATCGCCTGCAGGTACACAGACCCTTGGCTCCAAAGCCTGAAACGCCGATTGCCATTCTGTTACCAGGATAGATCGTTGGGCGCCATTACCAGGCGAGAGTCTGTACAAAGAGGATTGGCAAAATGACCCCACAGGCCCGCGGGGGGGAGCGGGATGCCGGCCCCTTTAAGCTCGACTGTCTAAATCGAACAAGTTGACGCTGAAAACGAACAACAAAACTAGGGGATTTCGGTGGTAAAAATAAGTACTCAAATACCCCTGGTCTTGATTCGCCGCTTAGCTCTGATAGTGAACCCAAGACTAAAAAAACAGCCCAATAGAGGCATTTTCTCGACGCCTGATTCTGCTGCATCCAGCAATGTATACCACTTTACAGATCCGTCAGACTTCAATCGCAGCCGATATTTTCGCAACAGACGTATCTCGTTATTCTTCAATTAGCCTTAAGAGACAGGAGAACTACTGCAATCTTGTATTTGGAGATCCACGCGGACTCCATGAAATGATTAGGAGCGGCCTTTCTTCAACAACCCATTTTAGGTCAGTTGATCTTGGGCAACATCGCAGTCTATGAAACTGTCAACGTGAAACTGAACGTTCGAAAGTGACAGTCCTTTTTATAATGCTGTGTAATTCTGACATAGTAAAAGTTATTGTAAACGAAGATTCTCCTCAAGTTTGGATAACTCGTCCCAAGGCCGGTGCACGCAAACGCCGACTGTGCATTAGTTACTAAAGCGACGTTTGACTCTCAGACTGGGATGTCGGAGTTTATGATCATCAGAGAGAGAGAGAACTCTGAAGTTGTGGGTGTCAATGGCCGGTAGCGAACTCCATCGGCTGAGTAACTTGAACACCTGGAAGCGGCAGTGGTACAAGGGCAGTAAGACATAGTTGGCACGTTCTGCCTACAGTTTCGATCAAAAAACGAGCCTATGCAAATTTCAGTTTTTCTAAGCCAACCAATGTTTATTACTGTTTCCGTCGTGAGTGCCAGTTGGCGAGAAAGTTCAAATAGTACACACGTTTAATCAGCCGACAAGCGAGTGAATACTTCGGCGTGCGCACTTGACATGCCTCGTGAAAACAAACGTCTAGGGCACCGTCCCTAACCCTCACCCCGTGCGTGATAGGCAACCCAAATTTTTGATATTCAACGCAACAGAGTAGCCGGCCGTTCTATTGAAAACGGTCTGCTAGTAGACCTAAATCACATGGCCTGTACCGCAAGTCTGTGATTAAGAAGTTTTACACCGTGGGTACTGGCAAAACCTCATAGTAATCAGTCAACTATTGTCTAGCCCAATGCCTTGCTCCTACATTTTGGACGCGACCACACAGAAGGAAGATAGCCACAGTCAAGAGGCTTTAACGACGTCACAGTGAGTAGGAAGGATTATGCCAAAATTTAGATTTAAAAGACGAACATCACAGTAAGAAATCTAATCAAAGACGTCATTCTTGGTTGAGATATTTCTATTCAAGATAAATCGGCAACCCTTAAAATTTTTTTGCAAACAGTACTGTTAAAACACGAAGGGCTCCGGTCTTTCTTCCATGTTGACAGTGCGGAGTTTAGAAAGAAAAGATGGAGGGTAAGAGTGCCGCTATAGTCAACGCCCGAAAAACAACTGTTGCAAGCCAGAAAATAAATTCGAGAAATATTGAACCCCTAATCCAGAAAAACATGAGAAAGTCTGTGACCGCAAGCATAAACGGTGTTTAGAAAAGAGTAATACAAATCCAAGCAGACAACACCGAGAACTCAAGAACTCCCTGACTCGAGAATGACTCACCTTGATGCATGTTTTCGGCGTCATTGGAGAAACACTAGGGGACCGGACCTTTTGTCTGGCAGAGTCCTTATCACCACCTTCAAATGTGAAAAACGGGCGTTTGATGGGATGAAATACAACATGGAACATGAAGTTACTAGAGCATTGCCGGACAGTACTTTTGTTTCTCGAGAGAAATATCTTTTATTTAGATCCACTGGTTGTAGACGGGCCGAGTGGCGTAAGCAAGAAACACTAATTTAAACTATATTAACGGCATGCTAAAGACTAACGTGACCGTACTAAAAAAATTTAAATCTCGCCTTTTTGGGATGAAATAGCCAAGCACTGCTTGGGCAGGAACCAGTTAATAGCAAGCAGGTGTGCGCATGACTGAAAGGTGCCTTCCAATCTTCATCCTATCATCAGTTTTCAACCGGTGCAAACGCGATACCACTCGCTCCCGACCAAAATAACTGGTTAACAAACCATCTAACTCCGAATAGCTACTTGATGCGATGACTTAATTGGCCTGGCAAGGAATAAATTATCACAGAATGTTTTCCAATTGACCTAGGGCATATTCATAGCAGATCCTGGATATGGACCTCCAGCTTCTTCGAAGATTAGGTTTCGTGTTTGATTGAGTCTACACACACGACGTAAGCCGTCATCAGCATAAAAAGCAACGTTCGAGGACTCACTACTTGGGTGAAAGTTCCCAAGGCCTGTCTAATTTTGATCGTTTGGATAGACACAAATTTCAGAACCTACCATTTTGGGCAGTCTACCGAAAACTCAAAGGACTCCAGTGTGTGCAGAAAGCATACAGTAATTTTACGGAAGGAAATTCCCATCGTACACAACAAAAGGTGTACTTATGATTGTGTCTGCTAAATATACTCCAACTTCTTAGTTACTGACCGGCCTCTCGGTATACGAGTTTATAGACATTCTTGTCCATGTGAAGCCCCTATCTGCGAAATCAAACTAAACTCCCTTCGCCGTGGTTAAACGCATCTCAAACAATGCAAAAACGGAAAAACTGCACTGAAGTGTCGCGACGTCCTGAAGCGCACAGCGAACTATCAGGCAGCTGAATGGCTGCTATACTGCATATTGCACTAACCCCGTGGGAAGGTTTGTCTCAACAGTATGCAGAAGGCTTTTTAAGATGTTATTCTGCTTATGCTGTGTCATTTACTCAGATGTTCGCATGGACAGGTTTTATGAACTCTTACACATCCAGTCAACTCCCTTGACACAATCACTCAAGCTTTCGGCATTTCCACTTTTCTCGAGAAAAATGTTGCTCGTAACTAAAGTAATATTACTTTCAATACTTCTTGTGTGTCTTTACTTAAGTAAAGGTAATTTATTATTGGCTGGGAATTTTGATAGATGTATTCGTGTTGGTCTCCAACTGATTAGAGATTTTTTGTTAATATACCCACATTTCGTGAATTGCGTCACCCAGGGAGGCTGTTTAGTGGTAGACTGTATGTGGGCAATTTCTCATCCCCATTTACATTGCAGGGGTTAACGGAGGAAGACAAGTTTCAAAAGTTCTCCAAAAAGACTTCGCCTGCAGTAGACGTGTGATCGGTGGAATACCGCCCCCTCTTCCACCCTAGAATTTATAGTCAAGGTCATCGTGCCATTTGATCAGCAAACGTCAGACCGATGGATTAAACAACAATGGTAAGCGCGAACACAGGTGGGAGTTTGGTTCAGTTTTTCAGGGTTTAAAAAACTCTGCATTACGCAGAACAAGGTGATGTGTGATCGTTCCCATTGGTAGTTGGACATGAGGTCATCGACGGATGACTAGAGTAAACAAACGTAACCTAGTCATCATCCTTTATGCCGCTAAATGTACCATATAAACTATTCATGGGATAGTAATGCGATGTAGTGGGGAGGAAAAGGGTTATTATGATCATTCCACTGAGATGGGAAATCATTGGGAGTTGATAGAGAATACAAGGGCGGTCGGTACATATACTTTGTCCCCAAGTAGTCTTCCGCGAGGCTGTATTTTTCACGCCACTTAAAATTTAGTAGCCAAAGCACTATGCGCCAACGAAGACTTGGCATAAAGTTGATAACATAAAAAACGTGCACTGAACTTTTAATGAACGTACTGAGGTCATAGTGGGAAACGGTTATAATATATTGCTCCACAGGAAGCAGACAGAAGTCGAATTTATGGAAGTCTTTAAGCTTACTTTCGACAGTGTTCCTTAAGTCTGCTAGTGCTTTCGGAATGTCAGATGGGCGCAAGATGCTCAAGACGACCGTTCCCGGGGTCAATAGCGCATCCGTAATCGAAGAAATTAAACTAGAGAAAGTGGTCAAAAGAAGGCGGTGAGAGAGGGAGAGGTTGCCGCTATTATTATTTATGAAATTTAAAAATGATGTTCTAAAATGGGGAAGAGTTCGACAACTAAGGAAATAGCAATTTTCTCAGAGGGTTGACG
>CACRXP010000050.1:45106-55241 GCA_902702965.1 Spirometra erinaceieuropaei | reverse complement strand
TTCCAGGTATACTTTCCTCTGGAATAACCTTCCAATAAATATAAGATCTTCAGAAAATCTACACACCTTTAAGAGAAGGCTACGTTTTTATCTGAATACTGACTCGATTAAACTTTTATTTTGCTCATCCTTTCCAGACAACATTTTCTATGACACTGAGAAAGGGCCACCGGGAATTTAGCATGCCGCTATTAAATTTCCGTATCTGTTCACGTTTCCTTCCTTTATGCGTAGTCTCGCTACCTAAGATCCCTCACCAGAAATGTTAATTATTCCAATTTTCCAGTTCATGCATCGTGCCCTCACAGAATGCGCACCATCGATGCTCTTGGCGAAACCTTCTGTATTCGCCATATACTAGTAGTTTGGTCGCATCTCCCTTCCCCCATCCTCGGTTGGACTCGGATGAATGTAACCGACCGCATCTGGGTTCCTATCGCCTCGGGACTGATCTTCATGATGGCCTCACTGAATGCGCTTTATCGATGCTCTTGGCGAAGCCTTCTATATTAGCCGCATACTAGTAATCTGGTCGCATCTCCCTTCCCCCATGTTCGGATGGACTCGGTTGAATGATACCGACCGCAGCTGGGTTCTTGTCGCCTCGAGACTGGTTGTCATCATGCCCTTACTGAATGCGCTCCATCGGCGGTCTTGACAAAGCCTTCTATATTCGCCATATACTAGTAGTTTGGTCGCATCCCCCTTCCCCCCATGTTCCCCCCATGTTCGGATGGACTCGGTTGAATGAAACCGACCGCATCTGGGTTCTTGTCGCCTCGAGACTTGTTGTCATCATGCCCTTACAGAATGCGCTCCATCGGCGGTCTTGACAAAGCCTTCTATATTCGCCATATACTAGTAGTCTGGTCGCATCTCCCCCCATGTTCAGATGGACTCGGTTGAATGAAACTGACCGCATCTGGGTTCCTATCGGCTTGAGACTGGTTTTCAAATTCGGCACTTATTTTTCTTAGTCAAGGCGATACAGGCCAGTCCTGACCGACCCGTCTACGTACCATTTTATGAAATCCGTTACACAATGCCATATACAGCTGACATCTATTTCGGCCATGTTGTTGTCGGGTTTTATTCCATTTTGTACCGCCACATGCAGGCCAGTCCTCCCTTTTTTTCTGATGCTATTTTTCTGAGGGGTTTTTTTTTCTCCTGTTAAATTACTACAATCATTTTTAAATTTTGCTTTGGAGTTTTTTTTTCACCCCTCGTTTTTTTCATTTTCATTTTGCTTAACGGACTTCTAATCTCAAAAACTATGCATTGCACTTTGTGCAGATTTTGCCTACATCGTCTAAAATTTGCATGTAAATTTATTTTTACTTGCTTTGATGGGACCCCGACGGGTCTTTAATAAAAATAATTGAATTGAATTGAACGCTCTCCACTAACGAGGTTAATTGTCCGCCTTTGAACTTTCTCAAGGATGCTGAGGCCTTCAGCGGTCCAGGGTTTCCACCCTTGAATAGCGATCTCTAACTGTGGCTGTGCAAACGCCCGAAGGGCTTTGGCGAAGCAGTTCTCAGAGTCGAGAGCCGGCATCCTGAGTTTACTGAATTATTATAGAATTATGCTGCACGATGAATAATCTTGCATCCCAACTTAATTAATCTTTTCTAAATGAAAATGCATTTCGGCATTTCGGTCCAAATTTCATGAGTTAGCCCACCTTCTGTATATAATGAACAGGGTAGGGCCAAGGACGGAGTCATGAGGAACACCGATTTCAACTGCTACCTCCGCCGACTGCCTGCCGCCGACTTGGACCATTTTGTGAGCTTCGGTAAAAGAAACGGTCCCAATCGTTGGGGCTTCCACCGAGTCGCACTCAGAAGGAATAAATGCGCTTTCCTTTGTAAAAATGGAGTTAAGATTGCGAAAGGTGCTCTGCGTCTGCTCCATATTCACTAGGCCCCAGGTCTTCAGTAGCTTTCAATAGTGCGCTCAGATATCTGTTTCGCGTGCTCCTTCTTATGTAACCATGAAATGACCTCGGATTTTCTGTGTTCCGGTTCATTTGGTCCTATTCGAGGGCACGCTGTGGCCTAAGGACTAGCCGTTTCACCAGATTCCTCTGTGCCTTGTATGCATTTGTCGACAGAGAGTTCCTATCCGAGAGGAATTTCCCCATAACCTCCGCTTCTTATTCACTTCTGTAGAGGAAATGTGGACTTATGTATGTATATTGAAGGGTTACAGGCAGAGCCCTTGATGACTCTATTTATGTACAGTGCATTCGCAGATTCATACTCAAAAATAAAATAAAATTGCAGGCATCTAAAATTTGATTGGGTCACAATTCAATCGTAATCATAAGGTAGTGCATGGGGTCACTGTAAATTAGTGCGGAAGATTGTATATGACAGATTTTACAAAACTGGCTGTGCATAGTCATGCTGTACAAGCCGATTTCTGTCGAAAACTAGACGAGCAAGTTTTCCTTTAAAAACACAAACTGTGTCAGCCGTCACCATCTCGCTTGGAAGCGAGTTCCACGGCCTGACAACCCGCTGGCTGAATGAAAATTTTCGTCGGTCTAAACGTGTGCGCTCATTCCCGACTTTGAATGCATGGCCGCGTAGTTGGTTTGTACGGGCGAACTCAAAGAAGTCCTCTGCTCTTAATGAGCAACCCTGGCCGCGAACAATCCGGAACGTCCAGAGTAGACTGCAGTTTATTTGTCTATAAGAGAGAGGGAAAAGGCCAAGCAAATTCAGCCTCTCCTGATAAGACAAATGCTTTAGACCGTCGACCATCTTTGTCGCTCTGCGTTGCACCTGTTCGAGTAAGTTGATATCCTTCCTCATCCATGATGAAGCTGCTGGCATTCCATACTCTAGATGAGGTCTTACAAAGACACCAAAGAGTCTTTCGAAGAGTTCGGGAGGAAATATTTTAAATGCGCGTCTGATCCAGTGTAGAGTACTAGTTGCCTTCTGGACCATCTTTCTGCAGTGTTCTGATGGCGATAGATTTGTGGTCGTCCATACACCCAGATCTCTGTGTCTTTCCACAGTTTCTAACCTCGTCCCGTTAATATAGTACTGGTGTTTGGGAGAGGCATTGCGGCCCGTGTTCAGGTGCAAAACCACGCATTCGGACACGTTAAACTTCAAAAGCCATCTGTTCGACCAAGCACACAGTTTGTTGATGTTCGACTGCAACTTCTCTGCGTCATCATCGCATTTGACTTCACTCCATATTTTTATGTCATCCGCGAACATGAGAGCCTCGCAATTCACTTCGCTGATGCAGTCATTAACATAAATCAGGAAGAGTACTGGGCCTAAGACAAAACCCTGTGGGACACCACTTTCCACCTTTACCCATTCCGAGGTAGAATTACTAACGACGACTCTTTGTAGTCTGGAGGACAGCACACTCCTGATCCACTTAAACATTCTCCCTTGAATCCCTACATCCCAGATCTTTTGCAAAAGAAGCCTGTGTGGGACACTGTCAAAGGCCTTCTTGAAGTCAAAAAATATGACATCTACTGGAAAACCCTTATCGGTAGCTCGTGTCCATTTCTCGTGTGAGTAAAGAACACTCGTTAGGCAGGAGCGCCCTGGACGAAAGCCGTGTTGGGCATCGCACAATATTTTGTTCTGTTCCAGGTATTTCATCAAGTGTCTTTTGATAATGCGTTCCATTATTTTACACGCGATGCAAGTAAGACTGACAGGACGATAATTTCCGCAGTCAAGTCTTGAGCCTCCTTTATGGATCGGAGTAATCAGTGCGCACTTCCATTCTTCCGGTAGCTCGCCGTCTTCAAATGACTTTTGAAATATTGCGGATAAGGGTTTACACAGTTCATTAGCAAGTTCGCGAAGTGCTTGGGCGGGAATTCTATCTGGGCCAGGCGATTTGGCAGGTTTCAGCCGGAGTAGCTCGGCCCTAACAATGGTAGATGAAAAGAGTGGTTCCTCGGTTAAGGAGGGTAGTGAGGGGATAGGATGAGGAAGGGTACTGGGAGGAGAGGTTGCTTGGCGAATGGATGGATGGGCAAATATAGCACTAGGTTCTCGGGTGAAGACGGACTGAAAGAAGTCGGAAAGGAGGGACGCTTTAACCTGGTCATCAATCTCCACTTTTCCATCTGCAGACCTGAGGGCAGGGATTAGCTCCTGAGTCCTTTTAGTACTTCGTATATAACCATATAGAATTTTCGGATGCTCCAACGAATTTCGGAGTATGTTTAGTTCAAACTTCTTTCGCAGCTTTGAGGCCTCACTTTTACAGACGTTTCGTTGCCGCTTATATTCCTGTAAGTGTTCGTCGGAGCCAGTTAGTCTGTAACGCCTCCACAGACGATTCCTTTTTCTGAAAGAGGCCTTCAAGTCCGGGTTTATCCATTTTGGGCGGTTTGTGATTGTCTTCCTTCTAAGAGGACAATTGGAATAAACAATCTCTTTCAGTAAGGAACTGAAAGTATTCTAGTTATCGTTTGCTCGACCATGCAGTTCAGTCTCCCATGATATAGCTGCCGCTTCCCTCCTCATGAGAGAGTAGTCACCTTTCCAAATGTTTCTCTCCCACCTCTCGGGTTGGACGGGTTTGGAAAACAGTGAGTACTCGAATTAGAGCGTGATGTGGTCGCTTGAACCTAATGGCTGTCGGTCCTGCAGGTCTAACACGTTTTCCTCCTCTCGGGTAAAAATAAGATCAAGGCAGTTCGAATGCTGCCCTTCCCTGACCCGTGTTCCAAAGGTAACATTCTGGCAGAGAAGTTTGTCCGTTGCCCATTGTAGTAGTTTGTGATTAAAGCTGTCTTGCGGCCCTTGTGCAGTCCACGTTAGCCAATCAATGCCAGGAGCGTTAAAATCCCCAACGATATGGACATCTTTCTTCTCGCTAGCTTGGTACAGTTCGGATATGAGCATGAGATCTTGGTCAGAAGTATGGTTAGGTGAACGGTACACTACCGAAAGCGTCAATGATCGGACATTCTTAGTAGATATGGTAACGCTTAGCAGTTCCACATCCCGTACCGGTCTGTGTACATCAGCCATAGCGCTTAGCTTGCAAGTGACATAAATTATGACTCCTCCTCCTCGGCTTACTCTATCTCTCCTGAATTGCTGATATCCTCTAAGTGATATTTCTGAATCTGCGATATCTTCAGTAAGCCACGTTTCTGTGAATGCCATAATGTCTGGCTTAATTTCATCAACTAAGTGTCTTAGTTCATCTAGTTTGTTGAAGAGGCTTTGCACATTTGCGGATATAACCTTTAATGACTGATTCGTTGGAGAGGCCCGGCCTTCATTGTGACGGGTTCTGACCACAGGAAAGACCCCTTTGTTTGGACTATTTGTCCATTTTTGATCTTCAGCCCTTTCTCTCCTCTGCCAATTCTCTCCTTCAATTCTGATCTCAGTTCTCTCATTTTCAGTCTTTCCCTCGGTTCGTAGTCTGGTTGAAAAAAACACTTCCTTGTGCGAATTGCGTAAGGTCGTCCTACTTTCTAACGAAAGCGCTGCTTGGGCTTCGTTTTCCAAAATAACTTTCAGGGGTCTTGGGGATGTTTCTAGGTCACGATTTGGGTCCGCTCTGCCTAGTCGGAAAGCTTTTTTAACGGTGAATCTTTCCCCATCCTGCAGGACGGCACTGGCGTACTGATGAAGAAGGTCTAGGTCGTGCGTCACTCGTTCCTTCGGAATGCAGGACGTGGACTCTGGGGCGCCCCTTATGACAATATTTTGCTTACGATTTATGGAAGTGCTCATTACTGTCCCGTCCGCGCTAGGACGATATAATGCTACTGTAGTATTCCCGACGGCTGTTGTCACTTCGACATTTGAATGATTTTCGGCCGGCGAAGGGAGTTTAGGGCATGGATTTTCATGTGACGTACTTGCTCCGGCAGTGGAGCTCTTACAATCATTACCCTGTTGCAATGTACTGCACGAAGGCTTATCGTGTCCTTTTCCATAAACGGATTGGTTAGGGCACTTTCCAGATGAGTTAGCCTTGTGAAGAAGTGGAGTAACAGCATTGCCTTCCAGGAATAACGGCGAGTCCTTGTAGTTCCTAACAGATCTTCTGAGGGTCATCCTGGCTTTCCCAACTTTATTGTTCGATGATTTGGCAGGTTTTGTTACTATAGCAGGTAATGGAACCTGACTTATTTTTAATGCATTAGTGTCGACTGCCACGTTATCCACCGGAACTGATTTGTCTAGAGTTTCCTCTGGAGACATAACTCGCTTCCTCTTCCTGACTGGCTTTGACTTTTCCGCGCTAGCGCCTTTATTAGTAGGATGTTCGTCGCCGATCGATCGGAAATTTGGCGGATTATTTGGTAATTCTATCTTACTATGCTTAATAATAGCCATGATGATGTCCGTCAGTAGGCCTTGCTTCTCTTCCAGCGTCTGGACCCGCTTTTCAAGTTCATTACAGCCGACACGGCGACCGACAAGCGCAGAATCCGCCCCGTCTCTCATACAGTTTTCGAGGCCTGTTGGCAGTGCATCGGTTCTTATTTCCTGTCTTATCTCTTCGAGCCTATTGTGCGTAATCTCCCTGGAGTCTAATGATTCCAGCGGCATTTTATCGCAAGAGACTGCTAATGAATTAAAGACCGTTTTCAGCTGCTCTTCTGTAGTTGATAAACATATCTGACTAGCGCCAAACCGTTCAACGATAGCGCAGTGGCTAACACTGTGGTCTCCGAGACCGCAGGTACCGAGTTCAAATCCCAGTTGCGCAACTTTTGTGAACGAGTTTTTTATAACAAATTGGCTCATTGTTGATGATTTTCAAACTCTTCAATCAGTTCTAGAGTAGTGCAGGATGTTTTCAACAATTGTTAGAATGAAGAATTTGCCAATTATGAAGTAAAATAGGAAACGACTCAGCCGTTTATAGTTTTCGACGTAGATCACGGAGAAAAGTTGTCAAGTAGGGAGACTTGTACGGATGGCCGGACGATTGCAAATATATTTTGATGGAGAATTTGTGGTATACTTCACCGGTGCGAATGAGAAGACTAATCAGTGGTGTTGTTCATTGAAGAATTCGGGTAGAATCTTCCTCCTGATACCGTGGGAAATAACGTCGAGATCCGAAAATTCCAATAATGATAGAACTTTCGCGTTGGTGCACTTGTAATCCAAATCCAAAGGATACGTTGTCTGTTCGCATTTTTTTTCCACGCGACGTTCAGTCTGCCCTGTACTATCAAGTAAATTCGAAGAAAACTCGGAGAGCTGGGGATACGACTCAAATTCGAAGGACTACAAACAGTAATATATGCAGGAAAAAAACTAACTCCGAATGGGGTAATTGTGTTTACCAACAAAAAAGATGTACAGATTGAAAGAACCAGAAAAGGAATGTCCCAGACTCACGTAAAGTAGAATCCTATCAAGTAGAGAGATAGTGTCCCGATGAAGAACTGGTTGAAGGGAGGCTCTAGGTTCCGCGATGGTACGTTGAAGTCGGCTTCGAGGAGGAAGTCTCCGTCAGCACGTACGAATTGCTAAGAGTATTGAGAGGTGACAAGCGCACGCCAAGAAATAACTACGTCAAACACTCTCGAAACCAGAACACATGTTGACCGCCGTAGCGTTGTTCATGTGTATTTTCGTTTTGTCAAACAAATGTACAGGCAGGTCAGGTGTACAAGAAAATGTAGTGAAACAAATCAAAAGTGTACAAAGGCCTACACAACTTCCCCACCAGAGCGTTTGCCAAAGAAACAAAACGCTCGATAAAATAAAACGGGAAAAACATTACACTACAAAGTCTTTAAGTCTGGCGGGAAAACGGATATGTCTACCGGAGCGAGATGAAATAGGCGGTGGTGTAGGAGGAGGATCCGGTTGGGTGGGTAGAATGGTCAATTGTGGTGATGGAGGGTAGGTGGACGGAGTGGGTGTATCGGGTGAGGACGTAGTAGGGGGAATGGATGGCGCGCTGGTCGACGAAAGTCACTCCAGATAGGCAGGCTTAAGGCGGTCAATGGAGACCGTGTCAGTCTTATCAGCCTTTTGAAGGAAGTAAAACTTGTCATTCCGCAGAACGACCTTATATGGGCCATCGTAGGCAGAACAAAGGGGCTTGCGCACTGCGTCATGCCGGACGAAAACAAAGGGGGCGGATTTAAGGTCCTCGTGTACAAACACGTGTTTCGAGGTCAGACGAGTGGGGGTTGGACGCAGTTGAGCCATGCGTTGTTTCAACTGCTGTACGAAGGTGCTCGTGATGTTAGTGTTTGTTGTGGAAGGCTGCACAAATTCGCCGGGCAGACGGAGGGGTGTACCGTACACAAGTTCGGCGGCAGTGCATTGGATGCCCTCCTTGACAGAAGATCGGATGCCCAAAATCACAAGAGGAGATTGACACTCCAAGTAGCTGACTCTGTTTGGGACATCAGTGCGGACTTCAGTTGGCGGTGTAGACGCTCAACGAGACCGTTGGAGGCAGGATGGTATGCCGTGGTTGTGATGTGCGCGCACCCGAGCAGTCTAGTGAACTCACGGAAGAGGCTAGATTGGAATTGACTTCCGCGGTCGGTGGTAAGGGTGGCTGGCACACCAAAAGTTGAGATCCAGTGGGTCAGAAAAACCATGGCGATATTTTCTGCCGAGGTATCCGAGATGGGAACGGCAATCGGCCATCGTGTGAAACGGTCAACGGCCGTCAGGATATGTGTGTACCCACGTGAAGGGGGTAACGGTCCGATTAAATCCAAGTGAACATGATTAAATCGAACATCCGGGACCGCAAAGGTACTTGGAGGGGAGATAGTGTGTCGATGAACCTTGTTCGTCTGGCATGCGAGACACTGTTTGGTCCAAAGAGCAATGTCGGAATTCATCTTCGGTCAAACAAAACGAGCCGCGATTAGCTTACGTCCAGCGCGAATGCCGGGGTGGGAGAGGGAGTGAAAGTGGTCAAAGACGACCTTACGATAGGATAGTGGAACAACAGGACGAGGGGTGCCTGTGGACCAATCGCACAAAATCGTACCTGGTGACGCAGGAAGTGGTGCATCTCGAAGCTGCAGAGTAGTAGACGTGCGTAAGTCCGCGATGGACTCGTCTGCTGTTTGGAGGTCTGCAAGCCTCGCCAGGTCGAAATCGGATGTGAGTGTGTTGATGTCCGGACGGGATAATGCATCAGCAACGACATTGTCGCTGCCTCGGACGTAGCGGATGTCGGCAGTAAACTGCGAAATATAGTCCAGGTGACCAACTTCCCTGGGCGAGTACCGATCTGGCTTGGCCTTCAGGGCCTAAGTGAGAGGCTTGTGGTCGGTGTGGACCGAAAAGTCTCTGCCCTCTAAAAGGTGTCGAAAGTGACGTATGGCCAAGTAGACGGCAAGGAGCTGCGAGAGAAAGTACTGTAGCGAGTCTGCGCCGGTTGTAGCTTCTGTGAAAAGAAAGCTAAAGGCTGCAACTGGTTATTCACCTGTTGATGCAAGACTGCGCTGACAGCACTGCTTGAAGCGTCGGTGGTCAAAATGAGCTGTGCATGAGCGTCAGAGCTGAGGTGGTGCAGCATGGTGGCATCGGCAAGAGCCTTCTTCGCTTCCTCGAAAGCTGTATGGGCTGCCGGTGAAAGTTCAATAGGTTTTGCTTTCGACTTCAAAAGGTCAGTCAAGGGAGCCAGGATTGCCGCACAATGGGGAATAAAACGTCTGTAATAGTTGATAAGGCCTATGAAACGTCGCAGCTGAGTGAGTGTGTTGGGAACAGGGAAAGACAAGATGCATTGCACCTTCTCTGTAAGTGGAGTGATTCCGTGCTGATCGACGTGATGGCCAAGGAAATCGAGAGAATTAACGCCAAAAACGCATTTGTCGACGTTTAATTGCAAACCGTGTTGCTGGAAACGATCGAATATGAGGCGTAAATGCGAGGCATGTTCCTCTGCCGAAGAGCCTGTGACGAGTATGTCGTCGATGTAGGCGTAAGCGAATGGAAGGCCCCGCAAGATCTCATCGATGAAGCGCTGAAACGGCTGGGCAGCATTGCGCAAACCAAAAGGCATGCGAATAAATTCGAACAGCCCAAAGGGTGTCGTGATAGCGGTCTTTGGGATATCTTCCTCAGCGACCGGGATTTGGTGGTACGCCCTGACGAGGTCTATCTTGGAAAAAATA
>CACRXP010000050.1:5877-20957 GCA_902702965.1 Spirometra erinaceieuropaei | reverse complement strand
AAATCATACAAGGCTGGCACACGGCACTCGGCCAACACACAACGCACCTGGGACAGCACAATCCCAGAAAATTTAGAAGAAGAGAGTGCTCATTGAACCACCCATCTCGTTTTGCTCCCGAACAAAAACCTCATAGTACTGGTAGATAGTTGTCACCGCTAGAAGAATGCCGGTTCCACTGCCAATTGCGCCTTGAGGGAAATGAAGGACTCAAATCATCGACGTATAAACCGAAATAGCTTTAAAACAAAGTACATTGGCATCTGACTGCGTTAAAAAGACCGTGTGGTTCGGGCAACTACTTGCTTCTGAACAGATTTCCCGTCGTTCCAAGCAGCAGTCAGTAACGGAGTATAAACAAATCTAACCGATGGGGTAACCGCACGATGAAACACTGGAGAGCATGCAAACAATCCAGTCCTAGCATCATAGAGCTTTAGAAAGCTCTTGCCTGTCTGGAAATTAGAGTATATGGAACACATACACTTTAATTAAAACATTACGCAATAAACAAGTGTATGCACTGGCATGCAAGTGGGGTGCAAATGGCCTAGTTTCGACAAACTACCGTGCGTGCCACATCTCCCCTTTGATTCATAACAGCAAATCTTCGGCAGCAAGCAAAAACTGGAATAACTGACATGACAGTAAAGTTTGCGCAACTAGAAGGGTGCTGAAAACAACGCCTACCGAGGAAGTCAGCGACTACGGACAGGGCACCAATCCACAGCCCTCCGAGAGCAGCGGCAGTTGGGATGTGACGATTAAGTTCGTGGACCATGGAGTCTTCCCGGTGACCGGGAATCACAGTTTGTTGCTCTCTTAATTGTTTCGCAACATCCTTTGCGCTTGAATTAGAGACGTCGATCCATATTTTGCTGAAGAATGCGCAGCTGCCCAGCATAAACGCGATATATATAACACCATGGATAGGATCCATCAACATTTGCGTAAAGGAGTCCGGTGGTGTCATGTAATAGCATAGACCACCAATGGGTGCTGAACGCGAACCGCCTTCACCGTCCGACCAAATGCCCAGGAGATTTATTAGAAAATTGCCTCGGAATTTGCTAGAGAGCATCTATAACCAACGGTAAGCTTGTTCAGTATAAAAAGTACCTGTGATATGACATAAAGGTTAGAAACCAAGGCGCTCTGTAGCATAATTGGCGCATTACTGGTGTAAAAAAGTTTGATGGGGTATGAAGTTGACTGTCCCCGATGACGAATGGACTTCACCGCAATTTCCACACGGAAACTCTAAGAAAATAATGTAAACGGGGCAAAACAAACCTGAAAATATATAACGACAGCAAAGACCAAAACAGTAGCGAGAATATTCATGAGGTTCGGCAAGTTCTGGCGATAAAATGCTTCACGGAGGGCACGAACTTTGTCCGTCCGCGTCGCCAAAAGATGGAAAAGGGAAATGATAGCCCCCTCGAATTCGGTACCTGATAGGTAAGGGACACCTAACTTACTGGACCTTACCTCGACCTGTGTTAATTGTCGTCGGGCTAAAGGCTTTCCAAATGATCGTTTCGCAAATGTTAGTGGCTATGAACAGGGAGATTCCAGAACCCAGACCATATCCCTTCTGTAGCAGCTCGTCGAGCATAAGAACGAGAAGGCCAGCAAAGGTAAGCTAAAGGATAAACCAGTAAGGGATGGCAGTACCTGGAGAATGATCAAAAGACAGATTCCTGCACCAAGGTCACTGGGGGCACCGTATATGCCCGACATGACGTATACAGAAGCTTGGCCAACGGTTATTACCATACCGAAGACTGGATAAGGTAAAAAGTTAATCGCCAACTTACGTTTCTGAGCCCCATTAAATAGTGCTCTGTCTTTGGGGGCATCACCAACGGATAAAACTTGGATCCCTGCCAAGAGCTGCATAATCAGGCCAGACGTGATTATCGGCGATATGCCCAGTTCCATCAATGTGCCCTTGTTAGATGCGGAAATGACTCGAAGCCAATAAAGAGGGTCAGCTGACTCTGACGACATAATCCCGAAGAGGGGAATTTGGCAGCAAAACAGGAAGATCATTAGGGTAATGCCCGTCCATAATACCCTTTCGCGGAACTGAATCTTGCGCTCGGGCCTGGCGATTTCCGGCAAGATGGCGCAGAATGGTTTGACTATATCAAGGAATCGGACTACAAAAGGGCAGTTCAAAACCAGTGATGCACGACTCACCCCCCATCCTTGCAAGCAGCAGCGACAAAGTGCCTGCGTCTACGCGTTGTGCCTCGTAGATGACTTTAGCACATATAAACAAAACACCCCGGCATGACCTGTCCAACAACCTTGCCAAGTATAACAGTAGTCCAGGACGTATTTCTCAATAAAACGCGTTGATAGTGACTTACACTGTCAGTGGCGCCCTTTTAACGGCAAAAGCGAACCATCCTCCATTCTGAATATTTTGAAAGTTTGCTTTAGTTAAGTCGCCTTTTTAAGGAAATAAGATTATTGCCCTTGAGCACCCTACTCCTATCCGAAAATATCAGCAGCAATTCTGCAAATTTGAAAGTCGTCGGTATGTGTGAGTCAGGCGCAAGCCACCACCAGTGACATAATCTTGAGTATATGTGCAAAAGTTTCACAACAAACGATCATCTAGTTTGCCTTTAAATGTGTCAAGAATTTCGGGAAGGGCCCCAGCGTCACATAGCCCATTCCAAATTCTAGAGACCTTCTGCGACAGGACTTCAGTCGAATGTCCGCGCGGAACAATTTTCTCTGTAATTTAGAGGGATGACCACGCAGGCCGTCCGTCTTAGTCAAATCGAAAAATAGTCACGAGACTCAAGGCCACATTCACAACCTCTGACAGTCCGGCAGGTTTGCTTGGGACCACCGCACAGTCGACTGTAGTTGAGATGAACAAGATTAAGTTCAGTCACTCTGGCCTCGCAAGGCAGATGACCGAGGTTCTTGACCATCTTCGTAGCACTGAACTGCACTCATTCCAGCTGCTGATAGTCCCTCTTACACCAGGGAAGGAAGGTCTGGACGACATACCCCAAGTGAAAACGAACGAATGATTCGTAAGTTTCTCCAAACAGTGCTTTTTATCCACACAAATCATCGTCTCAGCGCGGATAACATCTTTGTCCTCCACTCAACTGGCATAAACACGGTGAAAATGATTCTATCATGGAGGCCATTAAAACACTGATATTCATATGTTCCTCAACGTGTGAAAGGGCCGGCTCATCAAGGGGATATCTGAGGGAAACCACCTCCTCAATGTTTTTCTGATACGGAGTGTCAGAACCCCACATCTACTAATGGTAAAGTTGAAGAACCAACCAGCAGCTGCATCGGTTGAGACTCTCTTGAAGCATAGGCTCGCCTACGACGGGTCTTATTGTCCACCATAGTTTGAAATCGTCAGAAAAAATGACAGCGTTTCAATCCAAGTCGCTCGGGTAGTCGCTTATTGAGACTAGGCAGAGGGACGGCCCTAAGACTCAGCCCAGGTAGACACCACTTAGAACGCAGGTAGGGGTTGACTTCGGGGCACCAATGCACACGGTTTGCGATCTCACTGTAAGAAAATCCACCACCTAAGTCAACAGTTTGCCTTTTATCCCAATGTCAGATAACTTGTAGATTAAAATCTCGTGTTGGACGCTGTCGAACGTCAAGCCGCTAGTTGTAAGCCCGAAGATAAGTGGACAATATTATTTAAAACGCTTTTTTTCAAGGGATAAAAAGACTTCAAGTCTGCTTTTGAGTACATTTCTCTTAAATAAGGCCTATTTCGATAAAATTATCGGTTGCCATTACCTTTTTCAGTTCCGTTAGACTGTGCCTGCTGACTGCTACTCACAGTTCGCAATTTGTGCAATAGAACTGTCTCCAACGATTTACATTTTTACACCGTTAACCTGTCACTGAAATTCGGCCATCAGAGCTGTCAGAAGTTTTAGTTTATTGAGACTTGCCTCGAGATAAGATGGGAGCGAAAGTCACAGGTCGGCGAAAGGTCTTGGCCCCTGTACCTAGGCGTGGGTTAATCGTATCTAGGTCAGAAAGTATTAATAGCCATTTGTTATCCGTCGCTATTGGCAGGCAGCAATTTCAGTCTGCGCCATATAATTGCAACGATTTTATGCTGAAGTTTGGCTCTACGCTCCAAGTTCTCCGACATTCCCTCTCAAGAACGTAAACATCTTGACATATTAGTTCACTTGGTTGTCAGTGAATAAAGTGACAGATTCAAAATCTGCCAAAATATCAATGAATTACGCGAGCCTGGTAGTCATCTGGCGGATTCTAGGTGAATTACTTAGGAAATCCTGCTCGGGCAGTCAACTTACTTTATCAGATTTGGTGGATTCCAGACGTTGCAGTAGGTTGGGCGGGTACCTTGACCCAAAATGTGATTAAACTCGCGTCGTCCGGCGGGGCCTCATAGCTCAGGTGGTTAGAGCGTTGGCTGCGCTGAAGCCTTCCCTTACTGCGTGGGTTCGAATCCCACTGAGGCGCCGAGTTTTTCATAGTTGGGTCAAGATGAATAAAGTGACAGACAAAAAAACGAATTATAACTTCGTTTTGGGAAATATTCCGTAGTCTGCGCGAACAGTTGATGATGCGGTCGATTTCCTATGCTTGCTTGGATTCAGCTGTAAAATAGCAGATGCCAAACGACTGGCATCCCATGGCAAAATTCGCCTATCCTGGTTAAACGGTTTTCAGCAATCAAGGTTGATTCGATCTTTGCCCACCGAGATCGTGTTTCTGCATACCTGGAAAATACAAAGTATTTCCTTGGTTATGATCTCACACACATGGAGCAAAGAACTGGATCCCTTTTCTCAAATAAAGCCTCGTCTTCTCAGCTAAATATTCACCAATTCGATCATAATACAAGTTACCGTGCGAAATCCGACTCAATACTCCATTTTATTTCAAGTTACTTGGCAAGGATAATTGGCAAAGCCTTTACAAAACCCCGTATTTTTCATGCCACTATGATATGCACAACTGAAAACATTTAATGGCGCTAGTAAAATAGTACTTACGTGATTCCAGTGGTTTTGTTTTTGAATGCGAACTTTCTCTGTTCGCAGAGAAATTAGTCCAAGTTCGGACTCCCGAGGGAGAACAGAGGACACGAATAATCATAAAAGCATTTCTCCAGGGGCTGCAAGGGTGTCGCCTCCACGACTGATTGAGGTCATCCAATTTCTCCACCACTCTGTGTAAAAATCTAGACTGAAGATTCAGTCTGGACATTTTGTGCATGGCTTCAGCAAGTGACCATGAACATTGGCGAAAGGTGTCACTGAAACATGTGCTTAGATCTTAGTCCATGCCTAAGCCATGCATTGCGTTGTAAACCAGGATAAACTCGCCTCTTTGCTACTAATAACACAGAGGAATAAATTAGGACAGTTCAGTCTTTCTATGTAAGACTAGTTTTCAAACCCTTTGCCAGCTTTTTTGCCCGTGCTGCACTTTTCCGAATATGCTTGGTCCTCTGCTAGCCATAGGTGCCGCGCCTGTTCGCCGTATTCTAGACGAGGCGGAACAAATATGCCATAAACTCCCCCAAGAGGGTCTTTGTCAAAGATGGAAAATGTCCTTTTGACCACATGGAGTACTCCCATGGCGTTTTTTTGCAGCTTTGCTGCACTGCAGTGCTGGTTTTATACTGCTCTGCATCGAACGCCGAGATCCCTCTGCGAAGATTCTGTTGGAATAATAATGTCTTTCGGGTGGTATGCCCTCATGCTGTCATTTGAATGGCAGTTGGTTGGACGCAGGTGAAGGGCGGCACACTTCTGCACACTGAAGTCCAGAAGTGATTTTTCGGGCCCCGTTTGCAGTTGGCGCAGATTATTTTGAAGTTCTTCCCGGTCATTCGGACCCCTAATGAACTACCAGACCTTATCGTCGTCGGCAGATATTATTTTGCCGTAGCCGAGTTCTGGAAGGCTGTCATTAGCATGAGAGATGAAAAGAAGGAGTCCGAGAACTGTGCCCTGAGGCACACTAATAGTCATGTTTACCCACTCTAACATATCATCTCCGATACAGACACGATGTTTTCAGCCAACCAGGAACACGCTTACCCTGTTAAACAAATCTCCCCAGATATTGACGCCGACCAGTTTACGAAGAAGGCGTCAGTGAGGGACAGTGTCGAATGCTTTGCGGAGATCGATGTACACGACATTGACCTCGAAGCCCTCTTCTAAAGTCCCGATACAGATCTTCAGGCAAGTTAACAGATCTGGGAGACAGGATTGTCCTCTCCAGAAGCCATGTTAAAAATTCTGTAAGATATTATTTTCTTAACAAGACTGCTATTTAGCACTCTTTACTAGAACTTCCATCGTTTTGTAGAAGAGGCAATTCATGCCAATAGTTCTGAAGCTGCTTGTTGCCATACTGCCGCCTCCCTTATGTGAGGAAATGAGGTTGGCTGCCTCCCACTGCGAGTACATTCGCCGTGTTCTCAGTGACAGCTCAAAGAGAGTTGAAAGAGGCCAGCTCTGCTAATAGTTACTTAAGTATCAGACCGGGAGTCTCATCGGGTTCAGGAGACTTGTCTGGTTTAATTTGACTGAGGACGCGTCTTGCTTCTTCGACGGAAGAGGCAACGGTTTCAACGACAGCTGACGTGCCCAAAAAACGCCTTTATTTATATGACGAATTCCCTTTTCAGTCGGCGCTCCAAAGATGTTCTAGCAGCCCGAGTTTGATTACGGCACTTATTACATCGCTTCCTATATTCGGTGAATATTATGAGATCATGAAGATGTAATTACCTTTTACACAACCTCCTTTCTTTTTCGTGATCTTTTTCGTCATCGGAGTGACCCACGACGGTCGCGCGCACGGTATCATTATTTTTATAGTACAATGGGATTAAACTAGACGCTCTCCAATCTCTCGAAAATACAACCAGAAGTCTTCTGAGTCTCCTATGTTGACTGGCCAGGGCCCCCGAGACAGCAAGTCTCATTGTGTTAAAATCACTCTTTCAAATGTTTCTGCAGCACTTCATTTGTGGTTGTGGGCTAGATATGAGAGAGTAAACGCAGGTAAAAGCAATGCGGTTATTTAAACTGAATGGAGGTTTTTCATTCATTTATCACATGGTTCTTTCTTTTTACTGTGAGCGAGATCTAGATAATTAGATCGTTGTCTTTTTCTCAGTCTTGTTCCGAGTTTTATGTGTTGAATAAGGTATTGGTCTACGGAAAATTGTGTTAGCTTGTGGTTGAGTGACGCGGATGGGACGTTCACTGACGGAATTTTCCAGTCTATTTCTGCAACGTCAAAGTCGCCCAGAAGTAGTAAGTTCTCCTGCTTACATAAAACCGCAAGTGCACCAAGTAGTTCCACGTCAGCACCTTCATTCGAGCTGGGAAGCCGGCAGTCAGCGAACGGGATAAGTTTCGGTAATTGCATGATACCAGTCTTGCATGAAATTGTTTCGAAATTTCGCGGTAGCACGTCGGATATTTCTCGCTGACATCAAGAAATTTCATTTGATGCATAAATCACCACGCTCCCTCCTCTATGTTTAAATCCGTCAAAACTTAACACTTCAAAACTTCCATCAGCCGTTGGTATGAGGTTTCTGCTTAGAGGCTATTAATTTGAGTTCATATAGCTTGTGGGTGGAACTTTGACAGCTGATGTGATAGATTTCTAGACAGCAGCCGCTGGTGCTCGAAGTAGCTTTGATAGTGGGCACCTTTATATTGACTAGGCTGTTAGAATGACTGCCTCCGGCCGATGAAAGGCTTTTTTGATTTGAACTTCTTGACCATCCCTTATTTTCAGGTGCGTTTCGCCATGGCCGTTGCTTTTCCAGCTCTGTTGTCAGCTTCTCATGTTGACTTTCCATTTCGTCACGTAATCTAGCTGAAAAAAAAACTTCAGAATGCAGACGCCGCACGGACGATTTTCTCTGTAGAAGGAGCTGTGCCCGTGCTTCAGTTTCCAAGTGGCTTTTAAGAGTCGTAGCCGATAATTTGAACCGAGCACGGTCTAAGCCCCCCTATTCTGTACGCTTTGAGAATTCTGACTCGCCTTCTCTTAAATAAGCTTTTGCATGCACATGGAAGAGGTCTAATCCGTGCTTAACTCTCCCTTGGAATTTCTAATGCTGATGTTGGGACTCCTTTTACATATACTTTTTGCTTGCGACTGAATCTGGCGCCTACTGTTGTCTCACATCCCCCGACTGACCGAGCGTTCGTTTCCAGTTCACCCATTCCGCTGGTTCCGGAGGAATTGGCTAATTGGATGGCTGAGCTCAAATGCGGAAACAATTTGGGCACCTTCGTGTTGATAATATTTCCTTCTGTGTTGCCGCGTTTTCCGTCGAAAAGCCGGACTCCGTTTCTTCCGAAGTCGTCTTTTGGATTTTTTGCTTGGTTTCCGCCCACGCGGCGTCCCGATATCTCTGTTGTGCAACATGAGGAGAGCTTCCATCGGTCCTTAGCAGGTCTCCTGGGGGTCTTCCTTCCATGTTCTGTATCTATGTAAGTGGCCTTCATTTTGGACCGTATAGAGGTACGCGGTCCGGGGACGCTTATTTGTTCCCTAAGGTCCCTTTTGTCAGTCTTTTTCTTGCTCAAGAGCCTGACCCCCAATTGTACATAGTTCCTCGGACGAACCTTCTTCATTCTCAACGTTCGATACGGCTAAGTAAGCCACGCCTGCATATGCTTTTGTTTTCTGGATTGCTAACCTCGTCAACTTCTTCTTTTCATTTGGGTGATTAGTAAGATTGCTTGGCTCATCTACCTCCATTTTTAAATATCCTAACTCCTTCTCAATTTCGGAAATTTTTGAATGTGTACGGAACATGTTATACAGGTTTCTTCGTCGTACGTGACATCCATTAGAGCCACTGAGCTTCTTGCCCGTTTGAAGGGCATTGATCTGACAGCAGGGCATCCAACACTGCAGCCACTAATATTATATGTAATACATGGTCTATCATATGTTTTGACCAGACTGTGCAGAATCTCTCTACTTGTTCTAAAATGTACCTGAAAACCCATTTTTGCTCGCTATGAAATGGCCTTAAGTGGCGATAAATAAAAGTACTTGTTTATTTATTCAATTAATTCATGTTCATTTTGTCTTTC
The DNA here is from genome assembly GCA_902702965.1 of Spirometra erinaceieuropaei. Classification (NCBI taxonomy): domain Eukaryota; kingdom Metazoa; phylum Platyhelminthes; class Cestoda; order Diphyllobothriidea; family Diphyllobothriidae; genus Spirometra; species Spirometra erinaceieuropaei. The sequence goes on along the minus strand of CACRXP010000050.1, from coordinate 11,823 downwards.
TCAAACAGAGGTATTTTCTTCATTGTTCGCTAACCATTCTTAATAAACATGAACTGAGTACTGTACAGAGTATGTCTACTCTTCCTAAAATTCAATTGAAAATCTATCTTTAAATGCTTTGATAGTATTCTAGGGGGTGCCTAATAAAACGAGTTTTTTATATCTAAAATGCTCTTAAAAGGGGAGCGAAGAGTAAACCTCAGCAAAGGCCTTCAGGACGAAGCGAAAAGTAAGTTGGGCCAGCCAAGACTACTGAAACTCGTCCTCCAGAATAAGGAACATGCACAACTACTGCTAAATAGGGAATTTAAATTCCGAAAGCCTACCCAACAGTTTTTATCGGGCTTCTTTACCATCAGGAGGGGCGAAATAGTGAAAACTTACAGTAGAGCTCCGCTGAATGTCCTGTCTGGGCGACAAAAATTTCAAAATACAGGATAGAGAAATCAAACAGTCTAGAGATAACTTCTCTAAACAAAGTCTGTTGCCCTAAAAGATTAGGTATTATGAACATCGGTCAATCTTAATCCGCCCTGGTCGGGCTGGGCATGGAATCCCATGAAATTGGCAGTCGCTTGTACAGCGCAGCTACTCAAGTCAAATTTAATTTTACCTATGCTGATGCCCAAAGTTTCACTTCGAATATCGGCAAATTCTAAACACCATAACGGGAATGTGGATGAAAGACAAAACCGTGGATGCCGAAATTCCGATTAAAGCGTGCGAGCTCTTTCACGGAGACCGTTAGAATGGAAAGCGTCCTTGAGATAGTCATATATGTGTGCTCTGGAATTTGGTGGTTGAACGAGCGCAAATTCTTCCTCTTGGATATTAATCCGCATGGATAAGGATAATGAGGAGTTATTAACAAAACGTTTAATCCTCAACGGTTATCCGACCAGCAAACAAACCAAGCGCAGATGACAAGTCGTTCCGCAACTTGGTCAAGGAAGCAGGTAGTCTCCAAGAGGTTCTTGTCGGTGAAGGTTTCAACGCACCTACAAAATGATAGTGTAGTATGGCATTTGGTGGTGCACCTAATTCTTTTAATTGCATGCTTCACCTCCTGTTGTCACAGAATTCAAGGACACCGAAAAAATCCGGAGAGAACCACAGAACCAATTTCGTGAGCCTAATTTTTGTGAAAGATTTCTCAAATATTTATGAAGTGAATGCCAGTGCACTTCCTGCGAAGAGTGACCATATAAAGCACTAACAGGACAACTCCCTCTATTCTCAATACCAGCGGAAAACGGAAAGTCGGTAGAATGTTCGGAAGGCAGATTTCAATAAAATGAAGTATGATTTGACGTCCGTGAGCTGGAACACTTTCTTCAAGAGGAATCTGCTTTGGTGATGCCGTCCAGAAAAGATACCAAAGCCACTGGTCGCTCTGTCTGACTAACAAGAAACCTTAGCGTTCCGCCCAGAGAGATAGGCAGAAAATGGAAGATATTCAGGAAGACCGGCTTACAACGAAAAATCAGGGAATTCGGCCGTCAGAGAGACGTCATCAAAACACAGATTCGTCAAGCAAGGAAATACATTTTGTCGACTCCGAAGCCCTCCTCTCAACGCATTAGGGCAGCCGATGTTCTTTTTGCCATTAAACGAACTTTTATAGACATAGACAAAGAGCTACTGGGAAAAGTATACAGAGCGTTCATTCGTTCGCATCTTCAGTATGGAATCCAAACGTGGCGCCCGTGGCTGAAAAAAGACTATAAGTTGCTGGGAAGAGTTCAGCGGAGAGCGACCGAGATTGATAGAGCCTCAAGACTTTACATTACAATTGCAGACTTTATGAGCTCAACGTATTTACTCTTGAATACAGGCAGATCCGATGAGAACTCATACAGGCGTACCGGATTTTGAAGAATCAGGAATGTGCTGTACACCTCGATGATTTCTTTACCTTGGCCATAACAATAAACCCGCGTGGAAACTCCCGATGCTACCTGGACGTTTGCAGGTACTCTTTTATACAGCGAATCGTCGGCGCCTGGAACGGGTTTCCCGAGGAGGTGCTAATGGCGGATTCCGCGGGGACATTTAAGCAAACACCATATGTATATTTATTGAGAAATGTCGCTTATCTGACAGAACAGCTCCGTTATACCGAACCAACGCCTTACATACACTTACCGTTTATGCGGACGACTGTAATTTCATTTCGCAGTTATCACCTACAACTGAGTGTTTTCGAGTTTCGTTCCTGCATCCATAAAGATATAATTCTGTAAAACGCATATATTGCTGGCAGGCCATTAGCAGCATGTTTATTTAAAGGTTAATAAAGTATGTACCGTTTTAAACAGGGTATTTAACGGCATTGACTAGTATCCTTAAACTATACTGAACTATAGGGACATGAACTATTATTACAGTGACAGAACAATTAGTATTGCTAAATCAAAAATTCAGTGTATATCTATAAATCCAGGACTATTGAACAGGCTAAAGCGAAAACACCGCAGGTAACACGTAATATTCAATAAAAAATAAAGAAAATAATCTTATTAAAGGCCCACAGGGGTCCTTTCACAGAAAGTGAAAATAAATTTTCATATGAATTTTAGATGAGGAAGGCAGAACCTGTACAAAATTAAACTAAAAAATTAAGTTATGTTTATCAAAGACCCGTCGGGGTCCCATCAAAGCAAGTAAACATAAATTTACATGCGAATTTTAAACAAGGTAGGCAAAATCTGTACAGAGGGCAAGACATAGTTTTTGAGATTAGAAGACAGTTAAGAAAAGTGATAAGCGAGGGGTGAAAAAAACTCCGTACAAAAGTTTAAAAATGATTGGATTGATTTTACAGTAGAAAAAAACCCCGAAAAAATAGAAACAGAAAGATGCGGGCAGGACTGGCTTGCATGTGGCGGCATAGAATGGATTATAGTCGGACATCAACAGGGCTGAAATAAATGACAGCTGTATATGGCATTGTTAAACGGATTTTTATGAAGGGGTAAGCGAGCGGGTCGGTCAGGACTGGCCTGTATGTGGCCTTGAATAAGGCAAATAAGTGGCGAAATCGAAAACCAGTCTCGAGGCGATAGGAAGCCAGATGCGGTCGGTTTCATTCAACAGAGTCCATCCGAACATGGGGGAAGGGAGATGCGACCAGACTACTAGTATATGGTGAATACAGAAGCTTCGCCAAGAGCACCGATGGAGCGCACTCTGCGAGAGCACTATGCATGAACTGAAAAATTGGAAAAATTAACATTTCTGGTGAGGGATCTTAGGAAGCGAGACTACTCACAAAGGAAGGAAATGTGAACAGATACGGAAATTTAACGGCGGCATAGTAAATTCCCAGTGGCCCTTTCTCAATGTCATAGAAAAAGTTGTCTGGAAAGGATGAGCAAAATAAAAGTTTAATCGAGTCAGTATTCAGATAAAGGCGTAGCCTTCTCTTAAAGGTGTGTAGATTTTCTGAAGATCTTATATTTATTGGAAGGTTATTCCAGAGGAAAGTATATCTGAAAGCGAAAAAGGGAGCGCTTAGAGGTGGAGGACGCTGGAGGAGGTATAATCAAGGACGAGTTGCGTAGATTGTATGGGCGACTACTAGGGGTAAGTGCTGAAATCCGAGAAAAATTTGAACTATGATTAATGCGAAAGAGGAGACAGAAGCCTGCTTCTAGTCTTCGAACCCATAAAAATTTTAGGTTAGTTAGCTGGCATCTACCTGAATAGGAGATATTGGGATGTTCCTTATTTAAAAGTTTTTTAGAAAAACGTCTTTGTACATTTTCAATTTTTAAACGACTAACGTCATTCATCAAACCAAAGCATGGGCAATAATACTCGAGAATGGGAAGTACAAACATACGATAGAGCCTTAATTTAACTTCAGGAAGATAGAAATTGTAAGAAATAAAGCCAAAAATCTGGGCTGCTTTGGCTGTAATTCTGTCAGCGCGCAATTCATAGTTTCTGAATTAGTAGTCCATTAAGAATAACGATGAGCAAGCGGTGAACGAAGACCCACTCAACAATTTAAAATTGATTTCATTAACTTCACAAAAGGAAAAAACTGTCGCTCACGAAAAGAAAAAAATGCGTCGGGATTGGCCTGAATGTGACAGTGTATAACGCATTATAATCGGACATCGTCACGGCAGAAATGAATGTCAGCATTAGGGGGGGGGGTGGGGTACGTATGCGGGTCAGACAGGACTGGCCAGCACGCAGTATTGTATAAGTGATTCAAAACGGACATCGTCAGGGCATAATTGCTACGTCGGATGAGACTATTCGCGGCAAAATGACGAGCCGAGAGGAACACAGACGCGATCAAACACGGTCCGCTTCGAGCCAAACTGAGGAGTTAGCAAGGTAGGAACGTCCAAACTACTAGTAGATGGCGAATACAGAGGGTTCCGCCGTGAGCGTCGACAGACCCCATGAGGTCGGGATGCGGGAGATGACATCAAAAACCGCAAAAATTGTCGCTATGGGGGAAGAGTGATAGCAGTGAACCTAGTAACCAATTCAAAACAGGGGGTTGTGAAGACATAAATGAGGGTTTCCACTTGATCTCTTACTAAGTCTACCACTAAATCCCAGGAGGACCCTTCTCGAAGTCAAGAATCTGAGTGTTCGGGAATGAGACCGTTTACAGGGCCTTTATGCTTTCCGGTGTAAGATGTTTGCGTAATTTCGACTTGAATACCAGTAACTTAGGCGATAATCTAATTTCAGGCGGAAGATTATTCCAAAGGAAGGCATATTTGGAAGCAAAGAAGAGGGAGCGCTTAGATGTAGTACAAAGAGGCGGCGAAATCACCATGCAGGAGTTGCGCATGGCATGAGACCGATCTCTCGGAGTAAGAGTGTGAATGAACGGAAGACTGGAGCTAGAGATGATGCGAAAAAGGAATCAAAGGCCAGCTTCGAGTCTTCTTACCCACAAAAACTTAATGTTCGCCAGCTGGCATCTCTGCGTATAAGAAATACCGGACGAAGCTTCAGAGAATAGATTCCGCGTGAAAACCCTCTGACTGTTTTCAATTTTATTATGATCGCAGGCGTTCAGTAAACCGAAGAACGGACAGGCGTATTCGAGGACTGGAAGAACAAACATTTGATAAAGTCTTGGCTTCATTTCCGGAAGGAAAAAATTATGCGATATGAATCCACATATCTGCGCGGCCTTGGCAGAGATTCTATCTGCATGAGGTGATAGAGAAAGTTTATTTTTGCAACTTAAACCTAGGTCCTTTAAGATGAAGCATTCTAAGAGCGAGTTATTCTGAAAAAATAATGGGACCAGGAAGTTTGGCAGGACAAGGAGACATGAACATACACTTGGATGATGAAAAGTCCATCTGCCATGTCGAACCCCATCTGCTTAAGCATAGTAAACCGACATTAATTTTTTCAACGCAAACATTTGCGGTGTTCCTAGAATATGAGTAAACACACTTGAGGTCATCGGCATAAAAAATTTTGCGAATTTCTGAGTTCATTCGAAGTATCATTAATGTAAAGAAGGAAGGGTCGCGGACCCAGAACCGTGCCTTGAAATACGCCACTAGTGATCGAGTGATGTGTCGAGTAGTTATTACCGACCATGTCCACAAACGCCATCGCTACGGTTATTACACGTCGCCCCACAGGGATACGTACTCCCCGTATCCGACTTCCGAACATCACTCACAGCCTGTCACCCCCTCCCCTTGTCAATGATCATAACACGCCAACATCTTCTTGCGGACCGCGTGGGACCGATGAGTGTCAATGGCTCCGGAGTCATTTATTAACCCTGTGAACTTCTCATATTTTCCATTACTATGTGGCTCTATTGACCTAATGATGAGTTGCCACAATACAACATTGTCAAATTGAATAACCATTACCGACCATGACTTTTTGTTATCGGTTGGATATATAGGATCTGATGAAGTCGAGTAGAGGCGGCCGGATGCCGAG
>CACRXP010000049.1:1859458-1900124 GCA_902702965.1 Spirometra erinaceieuropaei | reverse complement strand
TATTAAGTCGATTAAGCTTTTCATAACTATAAGACTATTGCGTAAAGCAACTTTGCCTAAATGCAACTTGCTGGCCTAAGCATAGTCCTTCTTTCGGAACATCATCAATATAAAATGCGCTAGGTGAAATAAAGACTCCATTTTCAAGGGCGGTTCCATGCAATTCTGCCAGAGAACGTGTCACCGTCACTGCTAATATTCTTTCGGGGTTTGCACCGGAATTCACACTTCCCGTTGGAAATTAGAAGTACGACAAGGCAGGCTGACCTTGGCGAAAAATCGGAGGCTCACGAATTTGGCATGCATACTTTGCAAAGTTCAGCATAGTAACAAAAAAGGATTGATGGGTTTTTTCCATCAACAATGTGCCATCCTAGAATAAACGCGTCATCAGGGAATTAAAATCCTTCAGCAAATTATGCTACAATCACTCCAGATCTGGCCTAGAGCGCTCACTTCGCCTTCCATGGTTTTCAAAAATTTTTAGTGCTGTAGCATACCAGCAAATGCCATATAAAATTTAAATTACGGCGATCAATGTGACTCTTCTGCACTGTAAACAAGATAGGCCGGGATTTAATCTCTGAGGCGGCTCTATATTCTCCGCCCCTTTCAAATTTCAAGCTCGCCCGTAAGACGTCTGCCATCAACAGGCATGAGTGGGTATGTGAAACTTTTTCTGCTCAAGTACAGTGACAAACACATGAAAATGAACGCTCTTGAATTACTGTGATATCATTACCTTTCGGGACTTTAAAAGAACTCATACGTTATGACGCTCCGGCATAATAGTAAAACGGTATAAGGTTAATCTATTTATTTGAAATTCGTATTGATATTTTCGCCGACTTCAAGTGAATCTTTCTTAATTATTTGTATTTTCTGCACATCATTTATGAAGGACTTGTGGAAGCTCAGCTCAACGTATCCCTTCGTGCAATATAGTTCTAGTCTTTTGTGGCTATTTTAGGATTATAGCTCTTGAACGAGTACATGTTACGACCAACATTTTTGTCAGAAAACATGCAAAAAAATATTTGTTTTTAACTCCTTTAGTAGAAACTCGTGTTTTCCTCAAGTTTTATAAACGTTTTTACGATTTTCAAAATGTTTTTGATCAGGAACTTTTATGATTATGCAAATTCCATTTAAATGTGCGATTACTAGCACTGGTTGTAAACTATACAAAATGGCTCAACGCTGTCGCAAATGTCTTTTTAATAGGCTAAAGAAATGCGCAATATTTTTTTACAGAAAACATATAGCTTGTAGCTTTTACATATTGAATGAAGTATAACGGAAGGTCGGGTGCAGGAAGATTATTTAAAGCCATTATTTAGGCTTGCTTTGGCTACAGAATTTGAAGAAGACGTACATTACCACAATAAGAATACAAGAAAATATATTTTCACGTACGTTTTCCCTATACATACTTGGAGTTATAAGCTCAATAATAGGAAAAATACATGCCTTTAAGTAGCATTTTGTTCAGAGCGTAGTTACGATAAGCCACTGGACAGAAGGTCGTTCGAAAGCGGACATCCTGATTTTTTGTTTTGTGATTACTCATATTGCAATCCTGCTTAAGTTTTCTTCCTGAAGTAAACATACGTTCCATAATTTCTGTTAAAATATAATAAGATCCTACATCTAACTAACACTTAAACGCAAACGGCGAGACAAAGGGCTGGTGGAGCAAAAACGTTCTAACCATTAAAATGCAGATTTCAGCATTAGAGGTTGCAAAGTCTTCAGTCGCACATGAATGGCAGATGACAACCAACAAGCCAGAAGTGACCACTTTTCTCTAATTTGTTTTTTCGATAATTGTATTTTACCAATTTCACATGAATGTACATGTGGATTATTTGATATAACCTAAATCACCTGCCTGCCAGAGATTTAAAATTTTGCCTGATTGTCACTGTCGCCTGAGAGAGCTCTAGGCGGTTTCAGCTAACCACTGTTTTTATCATTGTAGCTTCTGGCATTAGCTCCAGTTTCGAAGAAGTTTTGAGTATAAATCGGTCAGTGGTAGGCTAAGCAATCACGAAAAAACTCATCCATCGGAAGTTCCGGGGCTAAAGTACTCTTTTTCGGATAATCCGCAGAGCAAGTAGTTAATCTTAGTAGACCCCAAAGTCAAATATTTGTAAATTTTTACTTGTTATGATACAGTGAATTTTCTCCTGTGAAAATTTGTTAGATATTGCTAAGGGGTTCGATCAGCTTTAATTTCAGTTCTACTGATGCTCGTTTAACTGAATAACTAGTGACTCACTGCCCAGTCCGTTGACCTTTGATCAGATGCTACCTTCGCTGTAAATTCTCTCTGAAATGCAAAAATCGGAAAATGCAGTTGCTTTAAAGGACCTCTTAGTAACCAGACACCAACGTTCTTTGGTTATTATAAAAAAATGAATTGCGGCTGTGATGGGCGATACCAACTTGAAGATATTGTCGTCAAAAGCATGCGTTTCCTAGTATGTTAATCGGAAAACAAGTACTCGACAACATGCCAAAACTGCTGTTTAAAATATTCAGTTGGAACAAAGGACAGAATTAGTCCTAAATGCGTTTGTCAAATAATTAAGCGCAAATATAACTCAAGTTTCAAACGTTATTAAGGAAAGCCAAGGCGCATTTAAATTTCGACTTTGAAATTAAGTAGGCAATTTGGTGAAAAAATAAATACATATATATACCCGATCTGCAGCGACATAGAACGGCAGATGGCAAGGCAGTGATAAGCTTCGGTTAGCTGAGTGCTTATGACTCATCTGGTAGACCCCATTGGTGGTCCGGCTGAGCCAGGTGTGTCTGTGCGCATGTTTGTGCTTCCGGTTCCAACTGGTGGTCAGGATTATGAGTGGCCGAATGAAGAAAAACAAGCCCGATGCAGTGCTGTATTAATTAACCCCCCCCCCCCACCAGACTCTGTCGTCTCCCCTCTGATATATATGTATTGCGTGACCGATCTCATGAAATGTTGGCTGAAATTATGAAATTCGTTTTTAATAAGGAAGGATTACTTAGGCGGGGTTGTAATATTGATTAGCATGCGGCATAATCCTATAGCGTTTCGGACTTGCAAGGGTGTTGGCGTTTGGATGCTCTTCATCTTGAACTCCTTCAGAAACCGTACTCGGTAAAAAAATGACTAATTAAGTAGCATGCATTTTCCCACGGATTTTCGATGGTCGTATAAATTCAAATATATTTTGTAGAAAACGTGCACAAAAGCAAGCTTGTTTACCAATTTGTTTTTGCATTTTATGCACAAAACTTGTATATTTAAGTTTTGAAAAAAGTTTATAATTCGGAGATTTTTAAGGCCGTGCGATGTTCACGCATACAGGACCGCACATATTCGTTTACCACTGCTGCTCATGAAATGTACAACACAGTTCGGCTCCATTGCGAAACTTTATGAACTCTATGCGGCATCTTCTTAAAGGCATAGAGGAATGTATGATTTTCCTTACGCGGAAAGCATGCATCTTGTTGATTGAAATCGCTGAACACTGATGCAATGGCAGGTCAAGCTCAAAAATAATCGGAAATTCGCAAACATTTTTAAAATCTAAATAAACACTTTCTTCGTGTTTGAAATGCAAGGAATATGTTATTTTATTACCAAATGAGTAAAAGAAAGCTTATTTTTGTGGACCTTTTTAAAGATATATTTGAATTTATAAGGCCATCCAAAGCCCATAGGATAAATGAATGCAAATTAAGTAGTCAATTTTTACCGAGTAGTGTTTTCGATAGAGGTCTGAAAGGAGTGCCTCCCAACGCGGACATCCTGATAATTCCGAAATGCTATAGAATTATGCTGTACGCTAATAAATTTTACAACCACCTTTAAGTAATCCTCCCTATCGAAAACGAATTTCGGAATTTCGACCAACACTTCATGAGATCGGTCACGCACGGTATAAATGTTGGAAAGAGATGGATTCTGTGGGACAAGAGGATTTACTGCGTAAATTTTTAACGCTGGTTCCCCCTGTCGTCGTCAGACACAAACGGAGAGCAATTGCCAACCGGTGCTCACGGATGCGTGTTGAACCAGATTTTCCAGTCTGGCCACAATATAGGGCAGCGCACGCATCACGCGGGATCTTGTAGACGACCTCTTTCTTATTCAGCTGTCTAACCCTATCCTTAGGATATACCGGCTGAGAGCGCACAGTAGTCATATGTCTATGTGCTACTCGAATTTGGTGCTTCCTTAAGTGTCTTACGACGAGTTCGGGCAAATTCTTAATATAAGGAAGAGTTCGACAAGTGCTTAGTTCAGGCGTCTGATTGGAACTGCCCGGTTCCCTCTCCCTTCGTTCCCGTTGTCTCGTGCGTCTGCGTACAAACTCCGTTCTGCGAAAGTAGTTTGCACAAGTAGTTCATTTCGGCTCTATAGCAATCTTCATCAGAACAATGTGTGTTTGCTAGACTAAGCAGACTGTTGACAGCACTCCATTTGTGAGTAATGGATTGGTTGCTCTTATAAGGTAGAATGATTTCAGCGTAAGTTTATTTCCGGTAAACGGATGTGCCTAACGTTCCGTCGACCTTTCGCTGTGCGAAAACATCCAGAAATGAAAGTTTGCTGTCCGCTTCCTTTTCAAGTGTAATTAGAATCCCAGGAATTGTTGAGTTGATAGTATTGCGGACCATTTCTATTTGGTTCATTTTTACGATAACAAATGTGTCATCCACATATCGCAGCCAAAATTTAGGAGTACAAAACGGGAGTGCCGTAGCCTCTAGTTTCTGTATCGTTATTTCACTGATAAAACCAGAATTACGTTACCCCATAGGGACTTATTTCAGTTGCTTGTAGCATCGGTAGTCGGATGCAAAGCTAGTTTCCAAACATATTCCAGTCAGTTTGAGCACAGCGGCGGCGGGAAAACGAGTGTCGTAGCACAACAGGATGTCCTCTGTGCTTTGTTTTGCGAAATCCAACGTGGTCGACGTGAAAAGGGAAATTGCGTCGAAGGAGTCCATTATCTCATTGGCGGTATTTGTAATTCCTTGCAATTTCTTTAGGAATGCAGTTGAGTGTTCTATTGAAGTTTCACAATCCTGCGTGAGCAGATGAGGTTTCTGGAATAACCATTTGGAAATTTTGTAGTTAGACGCACCAATTAGTGATACAATCGGTCCCAGTGGGACTTCGGTTTTGTAAACTTGAGACAATCCATAGATCATCGCGATGGTCGGCTCAATTTGTGCCTTAAGGGCTCTCTCTCGAGCCCAACCAGCAGCCGCACAGCGGCGCATGATATATAGGCAGAATGATATTACCGACAAAGACAAGGCACAACGGAACGAGTGAGTTCCGTATGAACGATCGGTGAGCGCCCCCTACCATTGTATATTCCCGATCGAAAACCGACAGGGCAACGCGCTCGTGGCCCGGTGAGTAGAGGCGTTGACTTCTAAACCAACAGGTCGCGAGGTCGAGGCTCGGGTGTTCCACACTTCGGGCTTGGGTATGGCTGGCTGACGACGACTAATAAGCCAGAAATGGCCATTCCAGTCTCCCTTGTCTTTGTCGGTAATATCATTCTGCCTATATATAGATGTATCGGTCCTTGACGATCTCTTTGAGCATTTGTGCGACCAGTGCTGCTTAAGGACTTAAAAAGTTTTAAAATATCGCGCAGTTTCCATTCTAATCTAGGAGCTCGGAGAAGTCTGCTAAATTCATTTGTTTTCTATGAAATCCTCTATCCCATTTATCTAAGTACTTCTCCGAAAACGGGGAGATAGATTTTTTTCGAGTCTGTACAATGAATTTGGAAATGCAGGTAAATCGAAGACCATTATAAGTGGACAGGCTTTTATTAAAATGCCAAATCTGATAGTCATTTTTATTTGCGCATTAGGAACAAAAACAACAATAAAATCAGACGCTCATGCCCCATTATGTGTGCTTGCAATTGCCGGATTCAATTCAAAGACATCTTTTATTGCCATTTAAATTATACTTCTCCAGTGAAGTTATTCATTACGCAGAGCGTCCAAACGATCTTGTGAAAGCAATATTTGCAAAAATTTTTCACATTTTACACGTGTATCGCCTAAGCATAATCAAAAAGGTTCCGTCTGTCAGCATTACCATCTAAACGCGATGAGTTTAACCCGCAGCAATAGTATTTGGACTAAAAGGACGCGCTTAACATTCAACTATCCCCATCGGAAGCTACATTTGGCTTTTATTTTGTCCTCGAGCATCAGTAATGAATATTTGTATGTCACACGCGAAAACGCCTACCGTTCTCCAAGTACCCTATTGAGGTTTGTTTACCTGCCTTTTCATTGGCTGATGTTGGCTGATGAAAAACAACGTGTATGAACAGGCTGATCGCCGGAGACAGAGTAAAAAACTTGTACTGTCCATAAGATGCTTACTGTGTACCAACAGCCACTTTCCAAATGGCAAAATAGTTCCGTCACAAGTCAGGTAGTTAGAAACAAGTAGGATTTGCGCGTGCAAATTAATAGGCGCTGCGCTAAAGTGGCTGGCCACACTTGTCCCACTTGCCCGAACAAATATACGTAAGGGCTCAGGAGTTGTTTTGAAGGAACACCAACAATTTAAAAATCATCCTGCTGGTACACTATAGATCAAGTCATCCTTTTTTAACGATGCGCGTAAAGAGGGATTTTAAATGATTGTTATATTTACGAATTGTCGATGACATCGCTGTGCTTTAGGAACATACGAATTCGTGCACGCGGGATTTCAAGTCATCACAACCACATAAGCTTTAAGTTTGTGAAGATAACTTAAAACAACATATTTTATCATCCAACTACATTAAGGTTGGCACGCAAACAGATACGGGAGTACTTTAGGTCGTTTTTCTGTCCGTGGGAATTTTGAACAGGGCTGGCAAGCACCATGCCGTACAGACAAACCTGAAGGCCGTAAGAAGCATTAGCAAAAACATTTAAAAACAATTCTAACGATAAAATCCGTGTAAATGCTCAACTTGATTTAGGTATTGCAAACCGAAAAATTCGAAGTTTTGTACGGCAGAAAGTAAGAACCTTACTGATATGTCACAAAACTCGCAAAACACGTGGATGAAGTTTATCACCCCGGAACACGTGATGAGGAAAAATTTTGCCTTATTACGTGAGTGCAAACGCTAACGTCTTAATCCGATGATAGATATCCCATAATTGTGTTATGAGAGCCGCATATGCCATCTCTAGACATTTGCAATTTCCTCTGGCCCACAATGACAATTACCTGCGTTGACTGGTCTGCATTTGTTTTTTTCTTTTCTGCGTGACTAAGGCACAACAGTATCAGTTGGACGTTTTGAGTCTTCCAGCACTTCTTATTCTGATGGAAGTTTGTATGGTCGAATAAAACTGGCATTTTTAAGATCTGACGATGAGCCCGGGAGTGCATTACGTTTGTTGAAAAACAGACAACTACACGGCAGAATAAGATTTCTATCGTAAAATTATCTTAGTGCATAGGATCATTTACACTGTCACATTTCAGACTTCTTTGCGTTACAAACTTCCTATTTGTATGCGTTATATTTTTTTCCAAACCAAACCGGTGAGTCGTTTAAAAGCAGCTACAGTTAGTGACTTAATTCATAAACTGTATTGAAATTTACGAATGATTGCCAGTAAGAAAACTTTCCTTAATAACTTACCTCCTTAAGAAGGGCTTTATTACAGCATTTCATTGACGGATCACTGTGTACTTTGCATTTTTGTACGGTGAGGCCAAGTAAAAATTTGACACCTTTGGCCGTTTCTTTCGAGTTTCTAAGCAATAATAATATTTTTCTACCGTAAACGTAAGAACATGACTTTCTCTATACATTGAGGACACGCCCAACGTTTTTGCTCGCTTTTAGACTGTGCTCATCGATTATGAATGCACGGCAGAGCGCCTATTTAAATACTGATATTTTGCTGAAACTTATAATGTTTCGCTTGTTTTATTTTTGAATGATTTATGCGCAGAAGCTAAACTACTCAAGGAGTAGTGTTTCATATCCTTAAACCTGGAAATAACCATTCGGTGGTGGTCATTTATGTGATATCAGGTCGAATTTTCCAAACGACAAAACAATTTTAGCCCATTTAATTGCAAGAATCCCTGTCTGCGTTATTATTGCACATAAAAGCACCAGACCGCCAAGCTCTGATAATTTGTCACTTATGAATTTATAAAATTCGGGTTTTCTTAAAATAATCTTTGTAATATCAGGTTGATTACCACGGTTAACGTCGGACAAAAAATAACTGTTCAGGTTCGGTTAAATCTGTTTATTAAAACACTTGAGGGTAAAATACTATCCTGTCAATGCAAAAGTCGCGCAGATACGTTGCCGGAGTCTAGGACAAGTATTAGCATAGGAAATTGCACAAATATATTGCAGCGTTCATTTTTGCTCGAATTTACTGATATTTTACTTTATATAATTAAGTAAACTCAATTTCTGCGCAATACAAGGACCTTTTATTGAAGAATGTGGATGAGCGAACAAAATACGCAAAGTTAAAGACGTCCAGAAATTCGCGCATCAGTTTCCTTTGTCAGATTTCGTGAGATAGGTCACGTACTATATATAAACCTCGCACAGCGTACCGGCAGGGCTTTGCATAATTTAATGATGCAGGGCTCAAAACGAATTCATAGGTTAGCAATTGCAGGCGTCCCGTGGAGATTTCCGTTCTGTCCTTGCGATTTTTAACTCTAAATATTTTCTTTTCTTTTGGTAAACCAAATCCATTATTTTAAACTTGCTTTGCATTGTGAACGTAAAAAAAACAAAACCGAAACGAGCTGACAAGTATAGCCGCAAATACGCACCCTGACAAGAAATCCAATCGCCCGGCATATAATCAGAGCAATGCAGCGAAAACTATTCACTATAACTATAATCAAGTAGACTTAATTAGCGGTAATAGCCGACTGTAACGCCGACTGTGGGCAGCTGCCAGGAAGCGGGCAGTCGAAGAAGTGATTGCATGCGGCGGGTAAATTGCAGGTTCACGACGACTGGGTGCATGCAGCCTTTCACTAGTAGTGATAATTCCTACAACTGGTTAAAGAACGTTTGTAAATCTGCATTAGCGACGTAATAGAAAAGCTTTTATATTAAATGAACATTTCTTATTAAAAAACTGATTTCTTGGTTACAATCGTAATATTAAGGAGGTCGTTCAGGAAGCCGTTCGCCTTTACTGAGTTCCCATGTTCGATTAGGCCGATGTATTGCTCTTTACGCATAACTGAAGCACAGTGTGGGCGCTACTTGCCACTGTGTCACTATGTAAACCCAAGACGAATGCTCCCATGTGATTAGCGAGCAATACCTTATAGAGCTTTCTCAATTTTTTGCTGACTAAGTACACAAAACTTTGACTTGAAGTCAAATATAGCTATCATTTCATGTCAGTGAAGGGTTTGTCCTTTCGGATGCCTAGGATGTTTCATCCTTTCTTGGGAATTGTGGACAGTATGCAATAGGAAGAGGCGATATCGTTGTCGCAGTTGGCATTTGCCGAACAAGTATGCGAGTGCTAACTGTTTGCTAATCTGCGACGCTGTCACTTAACCAGCTTTTTACTCTATCAATGGACAATGCACTAGGTATGATCAAGCTACTGTTCTAAAAAAACGTCACCTGTCGTAGTGTTGCTAACAGTGGTCCCGCCACTTCGCTAAGGTCCAGTTTCAGTTTCTTTCAGTTTATTTGGTAAGGATAATAGGCAAAGCCTTTGAAAACCCTATTGATTACATGTCCAAAATAAAAAAACGAACATAATTCATACAACACTTATTCAGGACGGGAAGTCAATTTCACGTTCGGTGTTTCGCGTTACTTAGACATTTTGTGTGGCAATACGTCCAGGGAGTCTGCCGTAAGAGCACTTTCCTCAGTACGGTCAAAGTTTCCAATACCAAAGAGCTCATCCAGGGGTGACTCGCGAGCTTGCTTAGTGTTCTGCCTGTTCCTCTTCATCCCAGATGTTGGCAATGAGCGTCCGTAAAACTGACGTCACTTCTATGTCCCCAAGGTGATCAAAAACAGCCTCTAACTTGGGGGAGGGTTACAGTCGAATTCTTTCCAGGCAGTTAGGCCTGGATATTTGAATAAACCTGACTATTCATTTGCCTTCGAGGAGTCTTAAGGTCCTAAGGTGACGATGCAGGCTAAATGCAGGGTCCCGTGGCGCTAATCCAAGTCAAAAGGTCTGGCAGTGTGTTCTATGCCAGCATCAGCAAACCATAGCCCTCGCAGCTTGGCTTGCGATGGCAGTTCCTTGACAGCTGGTTCCCCGCCAGTAGGTGCGCTTGCCTTCCCACTGGGGACACAGGTGGTGGGAATGGCTGCCCAGTCATCCTCGTACTTCTGCCCCCTGTTGGGGTGTTGTTGTTGGTGAAAAATCCTGATCAAGTGTTTTTTGTGGGAGTGTAGCTGCAGACCTAGGTGCGGCCTCGGCGTGCCAGGCACCCGCGTCCGGTCCTCTTAACCCTGTCTTGGCACCGGGTCCAGGTAGGGGAAGAGAGAGAACGGTAGATGCTGCGCAAGTCTGCTAGCACTATAAACTAATTTACGCGAAAATAACTGCTTCACCTTTCAGTGGAGCACACGGTGGACATCGGCAGCAACGACGGTCCATTTGTCGTCGGCTAGTAAAATTAACATCGTCTTAGACTTGTAATGGTTTGACAGTACTGAAAATATTATCCCCCTTGTCACCTGTTAGTTGTCCGAGGCAAGGTCGGTTGTTAGAGATGCGATATTATCTGCGCTTGTCAATTTCTTTGACGGCGCGAGTCAGCCAGAGGAGTGATTCGTCGTACTGCATTCCGTTTCTTATAGTCAACTCAAGAGTACACTGCGTCACGTGCTTATCACTAAAGAACTGTCGGAGAGGACAGCCGATAACAGCAATCTCTAGGAAATGTGACTGCGCCCAACTACGGACAAATTATACTGGATGTCTTGGGAAACATTACTAAATCTTATCATCAGTACTAACACTATTTTAGGTAATCTAATTCAATCGGTTCGAGTTACCTTTCCAGTAAAAATGAGCTTTAGCTTCAGAAAACAAATTTTGCCACTTTAATTAATTGATGTTGTCAAAGTTTCCCTATTAAAGGACACTGACTGTTGTTTTACAAGATAAATAGAGAATACGCGCTAGTTTTTAGAATGAAATATTCAGTGAGAAGATATTGAAACAGCTGCACGCGGTAACTACTAATTAAAATCCAGTGGACATCTAAAATTGGCCGAGAGTATTACACCTAAAGTTTATTTGCAATTTCAATTTTGAAAACCTGGAAAATCCCGCAAAACTGTCATTTCCTACTCTTAGTGCGGCCTCAGTTTTTTGTTGAAATCAGGCAGTAAAAACCTGTTTTAGTTACAGAACAACCATTGACTGAACCGACTGCGCATGAAAAGAACGACATTTCAAAGTCATTTTCAACTACAAGAAAAATAATCCGGCTGGTGTATGTGAAATGTCAATATCCGTAAGACTTTATGTTTTACCTATTGCCTAATTTTTGTCCGTACCGGCAAAATGGACCTTTCGTTAATGTCAAGAGAGTTCTGTATGCCCTTGTTTGTATTATAAGCTATATGACAGTGGGAAATAAAAAGGCTCTCGGGAATGTCCGGAGCGAGGGATTTGATTAAAATGAAAAGTTTTTTATAAACCTCGACATGCTGATGCTGTGAGATAAATAAATAAGCTCAGTGAAGCGTGCAGTGCTCCAGACGCTTTGAAAAAACGTCAGGAAAGTCGGATAAAGTAAACTGGGAACACTCTCATCGGTGCATTAGTTCACATTGCACCGAAACAAGTGGTAAATACATGTGCTCCAGGTTTTACTAAATGATTTCTGTATGTCAAGTTAATATTTTATTTTTCACATTCTCATCAAATATCAAAAGATCCCGCACAAATAGGTGGCCTCTCAGATGAAATACAAGTCGGAGACCTGAAGTGCATTTTTGATTAAAATGTACTCACTAGTGTTTCGGCAGACGAATTATTCATTTGACCCACTTGCAAAATACTCGACGTCCTCAATAGCAAAGCAAAGCCAAGTATTTGTGTACAACCAATGCCCTAACCATCTGAACTGTGGTGCCTCACAGAGGCTGTAACTGCAATAGCGTCTGGGTCAACGCAACCGCCCAACATAATAAATTGTGTGACATTTACCAGGTATGAAACAACAAGCCTACTGCTTAAGCAGGATTTCCTAGGCAATCAATCTTATATGTACCAGGTACCTATCAGGCCAAATTAATTAATTGGTTTTTTGACAGATATGAACGGCTCACCTGACCGAATGCATGCACCTGGTGGGGTCTCGTAACTCAAGTGGTTAAAAAGTTAGCCGTACTCCAAGTTTGCCCTTTATCGTCATGGTTTAGAATACCACTAAGGCTGCGGAGTTTTTTACAAGCAAATCAAGCAAATTAAAATGGATTACTTAGCTGACGTCATGTTAGACTTCCTATAGCAATTTCTTGTCGGGCGACTAATTTGGCCAACAATATACATTGTACCGCAGGATCTATATGACCACATACAAAATGGACCAGAGTGCTGCGTGAAAAATGTTCCTTTTATTTCATATAAGTGATTGAGAGACAGCGTAATATAATTTGAAGCCATAAGAAGATATTAAGTTTTCCAAAAATGGGTCTTTAAGCTGCTGCGACAGGTATTTATGATTTAATTGATAAATTTGAAGTGTAGAAAAATAAGGATTATATCATAAAACCTAAGACTTATCGTTTTCAGAAATCAGACCGGCAGTACTGGTGAAGGCCCTTGCGAGCTCTGTTTATCCTACGAAATGATTTGTTATAAGCACAATCAACAGTTTCAACCTTAACCAGGCCCTGTATACAACTGATATTTCAGATTAGCAACAATTTGAAAAAACCGAAGGGTTTAAAAACAAATTTACTTAAATCTCACGTTTGGTTGGTTTACCATTACCAAAGCGTCAAACGCACAGAACAGAAAAATAGTGCGAGTGGAATGCGGAGCTTGTCAGTCTTCGCCTGAATAGTCTTTGCTGTTTTCGCTGCCTCGACCGTTTTGGCGGGACGTTAAGTCATCAAATCAGTGGAGGGTAGTCTAGCCCCTCGGCGGTTGTTCGATCTCGTGGCTGTTTTCCCCCGGCGCGTGAGATCTTAGAGGAGCTGGATCTGTGCGTCCTCATGGGGTCCTGTGCGGCCGTCCTGTCCTGGAATTTGTACACGTAGGGACGCATAACTTGATAGGCTGCAAGAAAGTCCAAATGCCTGCTGATGGAGCTGGAATCTGAATGTTCGGTCTGAAGCTTTAATCGTTGGGTTATCTCGTAGCCACTGTCTGAAGGTCAAACGTGTGAGCATTCGGGTTCAGCCGCCGAGTCACCAGTTTTGTACTCGTGCAGACTAGTCTGCAATTTGCGCCCGTTTTCCAAACCCAGTCGCAGTGCCCATCATTGCAAAGTATCTCGTGAACAACTACCGAGTTTTTGGTGAGTGACAGCACGTCTTTTGTTTGCATCAAAGGGCGAAAATTGTTGCCTGAGTCGATGCAGTAGGCCTATTCTGACGGGCTTTGCAGTCCGAAACCGACTCGTAAAATACCTAATATACAGTGTGACCTTCCTCTAATTCATTTCGCCGCATTTTGGCCATCGTTTGATCGACGTCTACTTTGAGCGACAAAGCAGTTTGACTTTCGTTTGATTTAGGAGTGCTCGTGAAGCTAACGTCGTCCAAATTTGTCTTCTGACGTGCTAAAATTAGTTCAAAATCTATAGAACAGACTAGAAACATCATAATAAGGTTTATGAACTGGAGGGTGCTTGTTGTTTAAGTGCAGTATTCGCCTTGTGCCAGTGACTTTTCTGAATACTGCAACTAACAATTTCCGGTACCATACCGGCGTCCTCACAGGGACGTTGAGGAGGGGGAGTTGATTATTTGTTTCGGTCTTCGCCATGAACTGGACCTTCAAGCCAGCTGCCTCCATTAATTTTTGAGGTGTTTAATGTGAGTTGTATTGACAATAACTCATAAACAATGACAATGAACATAAAATTTTCGGCAGCTTGGTTTGTACTTAGTGAACGTCATGTGTTTGTGAGTTGGAGAACCACTACGATAATCCCGTTTGGTAGGCAGAGCCCATGAAGGTGCCTTTACATTGTTTGTATACTTGTCCGCTAAAAGACAAATAGATTCAGAAGCGGTGTCATAGAAGCCCGAGCAGATGTCTCGGCATTATAGGCTTGTCTGTTTTGTCATGGAGTTCACACGGTTGTTAGTTAACAACGTCTTGAAGAAGGAGACACGATCGCCGGGACAAGAGCTTTATTAGCCTGACGTTTCGGATACCTACTCGAATCCATCATCAGAGACAAAAAAGCAGAAACGGGTGGTTGTTGCACATGGGGCTGCGGTATTTATAGAATGCAGTAGCCATGCTACCGCATACCTATGAACATTCACGTCCCGGCGATCGTGTCTCCTTCTTCAAGACTACTTCCTGGAACTCGTCTCTTCGCTTCGATTGGCAGTTAACAACGTCTATCGCTCGTCGTAGTGGAATAGAGATAAAGGATGAGATGGCTGCAGAAGAGCTAAGGACGACAAAATGTTTACTCTAGCTGATCGTAGTTAGGCGTATCACGTAGAGCGACAGTGTGCCTAAATGGTAGGTTTGCTTACACGCCTTCAGCAGACCATAAAAACGAGCCATGATGGAGCTACTGGGCTCCACAGGGAATCAATCGTTTAGTATGGCCGCTCTCTCTGCTCTGGGTTTTGTGAGACTTTTGTATATGTGATCAGATTTTTGATCCAACTGACAGCATCGTTTATAAGAGTGACGGTCATCAAGTAGGACTTGCGCTTTGATGTGGTAGTCAGAATTGTTAAGCACCGCGGTGAACTTCCTTTTGCCAGCCGGTGGAATGATTATTTCTTTAGTGGCTTTTAGGTTTTTAGTGCCATCTCTTGGATAAGGATAAGCATTTCGAAGTTAAAAGTTGCATGAACACCGAGAAGGTTTAACGAAGGACCAAACCGTCCGTCTCTTTTGATTTCAGTTTGTAAATGCGACGACGTCAATTTTATCGAAAGCGAATCCATGTTCGATTACTGTAGGCCGTGGTCTACTGAGGTGGTTAAAGAAAAGCCATAAACAAGGAGGCCGGGAAGTTCTTTCGACTTCACCTGTCTCAGCCTTGCCAACTCTATTAATAATTTCTTATCTTTTTGACACATACTTCATCATCATGCCTGAGAATAGCCTTCTCGATGGCATCCGAATCTTTTGCCAGCATCAGCTCGGAAGTGGGATTTTGGTACGTTAATCTTCAGATTGTTATGTGACAGCCCTTAGTAGCAGTTATGAATTTGTACCCTAGTCATTTTTCTTCCGTGTCCTTTTAAATCATCCCTTTATAGAATGAAATTCACAAGGAGTTGGTAGAACATACATTTCGAAGTCTACTGAGTGATAAGTCTTATGTCAAAACTAGTAAAAATTTCAGTAATGATCCTACCCATTGGTGCACAATATGTGCAAATATTTGTTCGATTTATGCAACAAAGATAAGTTAGGGAAGTAGATGTCGGAGCAGAAAATAAATAAATTATGCTTGGTATCTAGTGCGATCTACACAGAAAAACGTAACGCCATCGACACACGATGGAATAATGTTCACAATAAGCAAAAGACATGCACAATATGGAGGCCAACTTCCGAGTAATCATGTCGTGTACTTTTACTCGTCAAGCATATAAAAATACTGATCGTTTTTCGGATAGTTTAATAATCTAAAAACCTTTTGCTATCATCGGCACTAATTTTCCACGCTTTTAAGGGTCCGAAAACGTGTGGTTTTTGTGGCTTCTAATACCCCCGAACAATATTCTTTGAAAGATTACCTTTTACAGCAGGTCCATCTGCATGCTGCCTAACGCTGGACTTCATTATATCCGAATGAAGACATCTAACAAGCAATCACTAAGTATTTTGTAACACTACGGATCCTTTTTTATTAACGGACGAATCGTCCCTTGCTTATTGCCTAATCGACGACAAATCCTTTTAAGGTTGGCTCTAGTTTGAAAGATACATATTTGTGATATATTTTTGCATCTTTATACGATAAAACCCTATTAAGCTCTGTTTTTGAAACCAGTATAATTCTGCAAAGTTTATTTTGGAGACTGTTTAACGTCATTAAGTACGTTTTTCTCATTTCATTTTCATTTTTTAGATAGGAATTATTTTGCAAACGTCTTTCCAAACATCTTAATCCCACTGGATGCAGGTATTAAAAAGCGAACTTGTCGTCTGCATATATCGCGATACTGCGGAATGTCCCAGAATAAGTTTTGGAAACTGAAAAGATAAACATATTCTCCTTATAATTTAATCGGCGATAGAGCTCAAAGAAATTATGACAGCCTGGTACATTTTTCTCTACAGGTCTGTCTCGACTGCAGCTACTAAATAATTCAAATGAGTAATGCGACATCTATGTTCAGTTCAAAAAATGTGTCGACAATGAAGCATAAGCATAGTGAAGAATAATATTACAGAATCAACCGAAGCAGTAGTTTTTATTGCCCGATCAACGGGTCGGGGTTAGGGTATATTTCCGTTTTTGCCGAAATATCCTGTTAGGCGCGCGACTTAGAAAAATGCCACACTTCGGTAACAATAATCAGTCAGATGTTAAATATAATAATTTCAATCCTGCGTTTCAGCAAAAACCATTAATCAGCAACACGGTTCCTAGATACGTCATTCGTTTTAAACATAAAAAAATATTTTGCCCAAACATTGGGCACGTCCTCAATGGCATTTTGTAACTTAGATATAAGACTACTATTGAGCACCTGTTATTTATAAAAACAATGAGCAAAAACTGTCGCTAATTTTGGGAAGCCTGCTTTGGGTTTTAGGTCTTTTTTCCTGGCAGGTTTACGGAAAAACTAGGTCCCATATAGTTTAATGTTACCCTACCATAAGAGGTGACAGTGCCTTAGACGGATTCGCTTGTGCGGTGTCAGAAATATTTTTATTTTTGTTTTAAAGATGTTTTTGACATTTAAGCAATAGATAAAAGGGTACTTTTTCGCAAATTTAAGGGTTTTTGCATAATAATGGATAAAAAAATATATATTCCGGTAAACTAGCGTGACATATGAGGCAACAAACATTCCTGGCCACATTTACAGGTGAGCTTGAGCGGACTCCCTTTGTGTCACAGGATTTTACATTCTATTTCCTTTCAAGATCTTTGAAAAAATTGTGTTAAAATAAATCCTTCACTTTTAAAATAAACTAACTGAAATTCAAGCAGTTACAGTAAGGAAGCAATATGCCATTTTATTTGTCGTAAACTTTGCAAGCAAAGCGCAATTCGGCGTAGGCTACGTTTAGGACCACGTCATTACCAATGCGGTTTTCGCTTGAGTATAAAAACGTAAAGGGCAAGCCATTATTTACGATGTTAATGCATCGCTTGTGATAATTGAATTTCTGTTCTTGAAACCACCTATTCTGTTAACAAAACTAAGGAAAATCGTGCAATTTTCCCACCTTTCATCACCCAGGAATATGAAGTGGCTTCGCCTTTTGATGTCAGGTAGTGCTTCTATTCCCAGGACAGCACCGGGATTTATGCAACTGTCTCAAGTGTATCATGTGGGCTCTAGAAACTGTTCGGGTAAATCATGGTTGTCCTGGTTAATGTATATGTTGCACATTTTTTTGTTCCACGTGCGTCTCTAAATAAATGCCACGTTGTTATCGAAAACGCCCCCGCAGATGACAGAAATGCTAAAGTACTACTATCTCCCACGCGTGTTTTCGACTCGCGGCCAATGCTTATTCGATGCATTTGCAATTACTTCTATGACGCAGACGTATTCATGTCTAAGACACATTTATGCAAACATTCGTCGCATTCTGCGACGTTCGGTGCACTTGTGATTATTTGTTATTTAACGACGCTTTGAAAATTAAAGCACGAAATTTTGTGGACTTTGCCAGAAGTAATGAACCCACTTCAAACAAAAACTCTTTGCTTGAAGGCGCAACATGGAAATTGACTTAACAATAAAATGCAACCGTTCGTGATTGTTCCAGTTTCGAAAAGCAAATTAAAATGTAACATAATTTTTTTTGAAGAAGACACTAAAATTGGAGACACTCGAAGCATTGATCACGCGCACTTTTGAAATGGGCAAACCCCTGAACGCACTCAATTTGACCCCTATCGGCTCACGTACGTAGGATATACGTAAAGATACTTGGCACCATGTCATTTAAAACCGTTGTTTTATCGTTGGATTTAACTGGGGATGGTATATCTTATTTAGGTAAGAGCTCAAAGATACGCTAATGCACAGCCATCTTCCCTCCAAAGCGTTCAGGGTAAGAGGAAAGTACACTTGCCACAAAACTGTGTTTTGCAGCTCAGACCGACGCGGTAGTTAACATAGAAATTAATTCTACCTGTTTACTTTAATTTTCTGCATAAATTTTTATTTTAAGTAGTAGGACTCAACGTTTATTGTTCGCTTTAAAAATTGAAAGAACAATTTATTTTTGCAGACCGGTTATGTTTTTTTAAGCTCGTGTGGTAGATTCTAACGCTAGAAACAGAACAGTGTCAATATCAGGTGCTGTCTTTTTGCAGGAGCGCGGCCAACTAGCTAATACTGTTTACGTATGAGGGTTCGCTTTCACGGCAGTTGGTTCCTTTTAATTTTTGGATCAATGTACGCAGGTGACTGAGCAAACAGCTAGTCGATTTAATTCAAATTGACCAGTCAGGCATGGGTTGATTTGTTGATTACTTCGGATTTTTCTACCAGGTAATACGGTGATCAGCTTCCCGTAAATAGCCAAACATTTTTTGGTAGTCTGTTATACTGTCATTATTGCATTAGTTGACCTATTATTGGGAAAATTCAACTCACACTGTTGTCGCGTTGAACGGATAGCCCAAAATACTTGTTATTTTAGATAATGTACATAGTCTTTGGGTACATCTTACTGCACTACTTCGTTTTTATTATTTTACTGACAGAAACAGTCCAGGACAGATGTGATTCAAATTGATGTTAATGTGTTTTTCTTAATGTGATCCGGCTAAAGACTTTCTTATTCTTCAGTAATATGTTTGGAACGAATGCGTTTCTTTGTATGGTTTACCACACGTCCTTAATTTTTACAACAGACGTGAATTTTGGCGAACCAGCCGGTTCAAAACTCCACGTTTAATACGAATTGCCCGCATATATTACCAATTGGCCTTCTTTGCAACGTTAACCGTATCGCATTGCCTATCGTCATTATCTACCTCCGATCTTTTAACCTCATCGGGTGGGTGGCGTTATGTGAAGTCGGGCCGGTCTTGTGAGACAGAATTGGTAAAGTATTATTATTCGTACATTTCCGTCGCATATGTTGGCGCTAACAACACACCGAATACGTTCCTGACCCTATCCCTCAAAGTAAGCCCATTTCCTTGCGTCAGATCTAAGATTTCCGTAATCAGTACCAATAAAAGCCTAACTGATTATGTCCATGCACTATATAAAACCATCTAGTATGCTCTTTAAATGTTTACCAACCAAAAGTGGGGACGCATATCAATAGTTCCTGTCAGGTAGAAGGACAGACTTGTCGCACAGAAACACACATCGCGTTCATGAGATATTTTCAGGGTTCGCGTGAACTCAAACCTGCAAAAAGTAAAGGTAGGCCATATCACATCAGCGGACTGCAATCATTAGACTGAGAATAGGATACTGCCGTCTGACAAGTGAAGTTCTGTCCTGGTAGTCAAATGGCAGATGCATATGTGTTATCTGGCCTATGAATCAGCTCTCAGAGATCCATGCGAAAAACGGCTCTCCGTTTGTGTTATTAACGTTGTATTTAAAAACCTAATTAATACAATTATCTCTTGCATGCAGTCACTCGGCCTTCTATTAGCGGATGCTAATCCCAGCAATTGATTCTTCAAATTATCCCGCCTTCTCCAAGCTACAATAGATGAGGTATCTTACGAAACCCTAGTGGGCACTCGAAGGGTTGTAAGATTAACGACCATGCAGGTAAATCCAAAATATTTCAATCATGTCAGGACGCCGACTTTTTCATAAGCTTCTTTTCGACCGTTTGGAAAACCAGCACCGTGCACAAATTGCGACTTACTTACTCTTCACTTCGTCTCTGATTTTCGGTTCCCTCGTACATTCAAATGTACTTTATGGAAAACCTGCAAAAAACATTTGTCCTTATTCTCATTTGGTGACAAATTTTTTCTTCGATGAATTTTATCCTTAAAGGAGGAGTATACTCAGGTTTTACAACATTTCCCATTTCCGATTAAATTTAAACCCCACCGCCATTCCACCTGCATTCGGGGTTTTCGAACTACAAACTTTAATTTCTCGCGTAGGGAACATGACACAACTTTATACGTTATCAGAAGTTACTGTACGGGGCTCATGAACTGCTGCAGTGTATTTGAACCATATTAGGTACTTTACAAGCAACATTATTAAATTTAGAGATAAGGTGTCTTATGAATGGACATTTCACGATCTCAAGAAGTCTTATAATTAGAAACCGGTAAAATCGGAGGTAAGTGAAAATCTCGGGTTTATACTGTACGGTCTTTAATATTCACAACCCTATTTCGATGATCTTTTCAAATCCAAAGCCTATTTCAGAATTTCGCCTAATATTTAATGAGGTCACACATCCACTTGAATTATGGTGTAGTGCGGAGTGCGATAATACTGCCGTAGAAGTGAGGGGCGATAATTGGGGAGGGTTTTAGACCAATTGTTTATATCGACTGATCAAATAAGCACAGTGGTTGCTTCGTACGATCCTTTGTCACATGGTGTCCGGTATGACGAATACTCAATATCATCTCCAGTAATTAAAAAGTCTCGAACTGCCGCCAGGTGTTTTGGAGATAGAAAAGAGGAGGACGCCCAACGTATTGGACTCCTGCTGGTTCCAGAAAATGCTGACCTCTGTCGTTCTGGTCGTGGATTGGCAGCATCTTTACTCGAAAGCCTTCTCTCGGTAGGAATGAGCGTGTTGGTATTCATCGATTCGTGGGATGTGGCAGTGACCTTTAGGAGGTTTCGGGTATCCGCGACGGTTTTCATCGATTGGACGTCAGTCATTGTGCTGGTTGCCTACGTGGTCGTCGTGAGGGTTGCGATCGGGGTGAGTTAAAGGCATTAGGCGAGTTGCATTGATGCTTTTGCCCAGGGTCCAAGTGGGTTCTACGAAACAGACCCGAGCGACAAATGTCCGTTGACAGCATGGACATAATGAAGTAATGGGGTATTAGGGTTGGTGATCCGCGGCGCTCGAGACTTGCTAGCCGCTCTCATCGCGTTGTCAGTGTGCCGGTTGGCTTAGTAAACCTCTGTTCCGGTCTATACTCATCTTCTCCGTTTCCGGCATCACCTGCAGAAACCTCAGGGGGTTCCGTAAGGCGTGTTATTAGAGTCGTTTTTGCCTCCTACTCGGCGAGCACCAATAGGGAAGTCACCGAAACAGATACGTTTTGGTAGGCGATCGGAATCCATCCTCTCCAGCTGGCTGTTACTTACTTACCTCAGCTTGACCGCAGTGCTGATAAATTCAATCCGTTCCAAGACTCCTGTGCCCAGGATCCTGTCCTCTCACTTCAGCATTCGTATTCGGCAAGGCAACTAAAGCGGGGGTGGTTTGGATTTTTTTAGCTTAACTGTTGTAGACAGTTCAAATCGCCACCCTTTTGAGTAAATTCGTCGGAACTACCATCCTCTGAATCTTGAGTTTGGTGCTGGGATGAAGCCCTCGGTTATTTCATACTGAGGCGCCTAACTAAGCAAATGCCTGGATTACTTTACAAATCCAGTCGACCACTCCGTCGTTGATTCTGACGTTCCCTGAGATTGTGTTGCCTTAGCATACGGATTTGCTCACAGTGGAAAAGTGATGGGGATGCGGGTTCTTCGCTCCGGTTGATGCATGATCACCGTTTTGTCCGCATCTGTGGTCAGTCCGAATGCAAAAACGTCAGAGACAAAGAGTTCCATTATCTTTTCCATATTCGCTTCCATGATTTATCCAGCAACTTTTCGCCGGGCCAACAAGCGATGTTAATTCCTGGCAGCTTCATACGGTGTGCCTTCGTCAGCATGACGGGGAGAGAGAGGCTGAATGAGATTGAGACCCGCATACATCAGTACGTCACCCATTGGCTACTGTAAATGCTTCCGAAACTACCCTGTTGTCCGTTGCGTCGGCCGCCCTTCAGTCGGACAGTTTACCTCCCATGAGTACCGATCTCTGGATACCCGAAAGTTAGCATGAGCCTCCAAGACCCGTTGCAATTCACCCTGTCAGAGTTGGCGGGCGGCGAAGGTCGAAGGTATCGCGACTCCTTCGGAAGCCCCATCAGCCTTCACAGGGAAGTCAGCACTCATGCTGGAATCAGGAAATAATCATCCCCGCAATAATAAAGAGATAAATGCCTCGATGAGTGTCAGAGAGTTAACGAATACTCTTGTGCTTGTAGATTTATACGATTTTAACGTCCATTAAGGCCCCTAGACATTTGCCTTTGTCACTGTTTCGCTCAAAACAGTGGTGTGGGTTTGTCTACCAAAGGAGGGTGGCCATGTTTGTTATGCTCGGCCAGGATTGTCTCCCCACTGGGAACCTACTGTGCCGCTCTGATTGTTTCTGAGAGGAAAAATGAAGGCTACAAGCCAGTATTATTTCCACCTGGGGTTGTTAAATAGTAATCTCATTTAGTTAAAGTCAAAGAACATGCTATCTTCAAAAACGTTGACTGTAAGAATACCAGTCGGGCAAATGAATTGCGCAATTTTTCCAAGCCATTCCCACCTTCATTCAAGTGTTGTTATGAAAGACTGCCATTTGCGAATAATTTTATGAGTGGCACAATCCTCAGCTACAGTGAGTACAGGAACATAAAGGATTCTGAACTGATACGCATGCAAACATCGAAAAAGTACAATTCGGCATGGCTACGCTTGCGATCATCCATCCTCGGGCTTGTAAAGTACTATAGATTGTGATTAAACAGGGAAAGTGAAAAATTGTCAATAAACTGTAGTCATGGGGAGAGAATTGATGGCCTTCAGGCATGCCCAACATCAGAGTCTCAATGTGAGTAGGAAGGGTTCGTTGCTGTATTCGATTTGACAGGTTGTGGACGCGAACATATAAGGTTCAGTCAAAACGCCTTCTGTGAGTAAAGGTTAGATTGGCTAACCGTATTGTCATTGCCCCTCCCGTCGCAAGTATCCGCTCAGTGGCTCGTCGGTACTGCTTGGTTGATGTCCACCCGGTGACCACAGTCAACCAGGAGACCCATAATCGCGCCAGGTGAGCTTTTTTATACGTTGACACAGCCAGGCAGGATGGTCCTCCCGTATCCATTCAGATTATTGTCTAGCTGTTTGACCAATAGAATCTTCCCAGAGGGGCAAGTGAATACATTTATGCACATTGGAGACGTCTGAAAGGGCAATTTATCCTAAACTTTGGGGTGAATTAGTCCATAGATATAGTAGACTTGCACCGCATCTACCGCACTCTCTCCTCCCTCATCTGGGTCTAGTGTCCAGACAGAGTCAAGTAGGCCGGGAGCAGGATAGAGTGCCGGTGGCTAGCGTGGCGAAAACCTGCACCTTGACGTACCACCACACCTCCTGGTCCACAACGCACACACTGACCAGGACTTTACACAACAAAGAATAGAGGGAGCCACGCATTCCAGTTTGACGTGAGCCAGCACCTGGTCAGGCTCCCACCATAGTGTTGGCATTTTGTAACGTTGGCACATTCCCAATAACGCTGATCGGACTTCGATCTGGTCCCTGTGTCGGTCCAGCGCATGCATCGCGTGGCACACACATCGCGAGTAGAGACACACTGAACAGCTACTGTCACCAGGTTCTCGTCCGGCATCCCCCAAGGCCTGCGTATTGTCATTAGCATAACCAGCATAGGAATCAAGGTCCTTTACAGCAAAATATAGCTGTTGTCTCTCCACGTTTCCCGTAGATACATCCGTTAGCAGGAGTCCATGTGCTGACCTCATCACTAAGCGGCCCAGGGCTAGTAACTCGACCAACGACCAGTGGAGGGTCAGCTCCACGCATATGGAAAGGAAGGCCGTGCGTTCACTGTGTTGACAGTGTGAATGCGGTCTGACCATTTTACTTCGGTTCGTCCTTTAGTTACGGTCTCAACGCAGCTACTACATTGTTGTCATTTTTCATCAGTTATTCCATCTAATATTGCCATAAGCCGAGACGGATCCCTGTTTAGGCCGCTGATATTCCTTGTGACAGTTTCTAATCACCTCCCAGCATATCTTCTTGGTGCTGTGGTCAGGACTATCGTCAGGTGTTTATAAAACGATCTAAAATGTTCGAGAACGTATTATTTTCTTACCGTGCATGATAGAATAAAATCGGAAGCCAAATTCACTTGAGAAAGATGTGCGCTTTAACCTAAGTAAGCATTTATTAGCTGGGCAGCCAGCGAACCCCGGATTGCTCTAGATGTGCGGTACCACCCATGTAAACATTAAATAAACCAAATTTTGCAAACGTACGTTTGCGATTATTCATCCCTAGGCCTGCAAAATATCCATCTTAACCAGGCCTGCACTGGTTTCCCGACATATGCATCATGCGTTTTTTCTAACGGAGCAAATCATATTACCAAAACCTAACTACCTGCCCAGACACCTTTTCCCCCAATTTTCCTTTAACAAGACGCAAAACATGTAAAACCGTTTCACAGATTCACGTCCTTCTTATACGATATAGGCATAAAGAAGGCTCTGCACATATCGGGAATTCTGTTTTACTAGAAAATCTAGTCTATGACGCATGAGATTAGTTGCGACGGACATTCTGCCCCAGCACCAGAACTAATCGTCGCTAAACTTCTGCATCTAAACAGCTAATTTGCATAGAAAGGTCCTTTTAAGATTCACTGTCCAATACCTACGTTCAATCTTGTGTTTACTGCCAAAGGAATCGAAACTTTCCGAGAGAACTTGATCAACGCAGTGAATAACCAAATAGAATCAGGCAAACAGTCAAAAAATTTATAACAAATGCCCTTAAGATAAGACAAGTAGGGTCCCAGGGAAACTGTGCTTACAGTCATTTGGGTACTAAGTGACGGATTTTAGGAGAAACCCACTGCCTAGTTTGCCTTCCGTACTATGGGTACTAATCCTGAACCCGACGTCAGGGACAGAGGAAAGAGTAGCAGCAGTTCATCCAAAAACAAATCCATAAACGGACTTATTGGTAGACATTCCTTCTACAGCGCGCTGTACTATAACTTTAGATGGTGCTGATGACCCAGAATGAAAAAAAATCGGTCCCATCTGTTTTATTATTACCCTACTGCGCGTGAGGGGGATTTCATCAGAGTTAAAAATTTCGAACCAATGTAATGAGTGGCCCGACTAGCCAGCCTTCTCCATTGCTGCACATATTGTGAAACTACGTGGTCAACCATTTGAAACCGAGTTTTTTTGGAAAATGTGGTTTCTCTTATGCGCTTTTGTGATAACTCTCATCCTCAATTTAAATTTTTGAATCATAACTCTGCATGTTAAGTAATGGCATCATCTGTGGATGAGTAAAATCAGTGAGTCTACAAATACCCCTCAGTGTGCCGTGAAAAGAAAAGCTTGAAATGAGTAAAAAAACTAATAAATTAGCGGATTGATTAACCCTATGACTTAACTATTGCATCCGGTTTTTCTTATTGCATAGTAAGAACAACAGATTATCTAAGTTTCCGTTTGATTCTAACAGCTTCAGATATGCCTTTGGCATTGTTGGATTTAACTTTTCTTCAGTTGCTGGAGGTGTTCCAGCACTACATGAGTCGCATTTTGCGCAAAACCTCTCCACATGTTTTCTTAAATTATTTTGGAGTGAGGATTTGCAAATCGTGACCTCTCCGCAGAAAATTCGATTGGTTTATTTCACGTCATGCACCCTCAGGCGTAGCCGCGCCATTGCATTTGCAGTTGCCTAAGCATAATGTGGATGCGGAGGAGTGTGGTTCGTTCTAAGACTTCCATGTTGGATATCCTGTCCTACCATACCAAGTTTGGGATGCTTCTAAGACAGCTGACTTCAAAGTGGCGGAGGTTCCTGGCCTGATTGGCGAAGACGACCCAGCTTTTCGCTAAGCGTTGTCAGTACTACCGTCCCGTGCACTCTCAGCCTCGTATTGGGTCGACGTCTGTGACGGTTCCAGACGGAGCATTGGAGCTAGCCGACGGTCTGACTGGCTTTGAAGATCCGGCGAGCCAATTTTCAATGCTGCCAATAAGTGGGATGCCTGACTAGGCGAAAGTGTCCACTGCTCTCAGCTAAATGCCATTAGTCATGATGCGAGAGAAGTTGTGTGCAGTGTTAGGTGAAACAGTGGATGCATAACTGCCGTTTTGTCCGTGTTTATGGTCAGTCCGATTTCGACGTAGACGATGATGAAAAGGCCCACGCTAGGTACCATGTCTACTTTTGTCGCGGTTTTGAGCACGCGGTCGTACGCGAAAAGCATGCTGAGGATAGCGGTCGTAAGAAATAGCATTGAGGCCAGTATGTCCTAGCTATTGAGAAGATGGTCATCGGTCCTCTAGACAATGCTGATCCCTGGACGCTCATCACGGTAGATGTCCCCAAAACGTGGAGAACATGGATTTGAAATGGTGTGGGAGCTAGTACGCAGCCCTGTTTTACGGCGTTGGTTACTACAAGTGCTTCTGAGACGCTCTTGATGCCCCTAACGCGCGCCATTATCCCGTCGTGGAGCTGACGCACCATGTGCGTGAATGGCCCGGGACTGCTGAATCTCTGCATAATTTTCCCGAGTCCAATTGCGATTTACCGTATCGAAAGGATTTCATCAGGTCACAAAGGCAACTTCGCGGTGTGTCCACATATTCCAGCACTTTTTCTAATGGTTTCGAGGTCTCCTTGAAAGTCACACTGACTTTCCGCAGGAAGTGTCTGGTCATTAACGCGGCTGAGGAGACAGCAAGGGAGACCTACTCGAGGATTTTGAGTAACGAGGTTACTTTGGGGCTTTGCTTGCGTGGATCCGGCGGTCGATGCATGCCTTGTACAGCCTATTCTTCTCGGCGAGGAGACTGCGGTTTTTTTCGTTATTGCCGTCAAAACAGCCGTGATTTTGACGGATTGTGGGACCGAGGACGTATAGAGCGGTGGATTGGATAGCGTCCCGCAGTCGACAACAGCGGTTCTTCCTCGGGCGTCTTTATCTTAATTTTCTTGATCCTCCGAGTCAGTTGGCTGCTGAAATCGAAGTAACGAGCAGGAAAATTCAACAGGACAGTATTTCCTTTATCCGGTGACAGCTTTCCTTGTGGTTTCCTGTAAAGTTGTAGTCGGAATCTCTTCATGGATATTAGGAAGCGGTAGTAGGTCCAGCCATCAACGTCCAAGATTTCCTTCCACAGCACTGTGTCCTGCCGATCTTACTTCCGGATGAGGGCGTAGTTCAGGAGCTGCCGGAGCAGCGACCGGAGTGCATCTAGATTGCCTTCTCCGCCGTCAGAAAGCTGAATGTGTTAATCAGGAAAATGTGGTGCTCGGCTCAGGTTCTCTGAGTGTGGCCGTTGGCATTGCAGCCGTCTTGTCCATGTGGGGTGTGTACTTGGTCTGTTCAGACGCGTAGATTGTAGTCGTTGAGGCCAATTAGCCTTCCCGCCCTCGGCACAGTCGCTAAAAGGGCATCCGGGTCTTTGTAGAATCTGTTCTATGCTCCGTCGGATTTATTCATTGAGACTAGTGATGGCGGCTTATTTGACTCACCGAAGAGGTCGGCTCGGGGTCATGAAGCGGTCGCAGACATTGCAGTCATCCCACGATGTCGTTCCAAGTGGTAAAGACGAGACCACTGTCGCAGTAGTCTGCCTTTGGGCGACCGCTTTAGAGGAGTGTGTAGTCTGCGCCCACCTCCGTCACTTCGCATCATTCGCAGCAGCTAATATCGCCGAGAGCACGATGTTTTCCTTATATCGCACCAGTTTTCGTGCGACTAGCGTCGTTTTCCGTCCCGGTGGGCTGCTATTACAGTTGCCATTAAAAGAAAGCACTGTCAGAGTGGGCGGACTTATTGTATCAGCCTATGCAATGGAGCGGGGATCGGGACGTCGGTTATTGTTTGATTGACTTTTCCGACCGTGAGCGGTGTACCTCGAGGCTACAATCTGAGTGCAAATGACTTGATTCCAGCATATGTTTACGGCTCCTTTTTCAGCCCTTACTTGAACAAGGGGGCAAGCAATACCGTCCCAGACGGCTTTGTTTAGTTGGAGAACGACCCGAGTTAATCTGAACCGTCAGCAGAATTACATGTCGCCCATTCCGCAGAACTACTTAAGCAGAAAAGGAGAGGAGGGAATTGGAGGAAAGCGGAAGGAAAAGGGAGAGCGATGAATGGGGAAAGGATGGGAATGTGGAGCACGAGACCGGAAACCTTCACTTAGTTTGCCCCACCGGTCAAGGTGGTTACTGGACGCGTCCGCTAGGCCTTGTGCAGCCTAGCTTCGGAGATCTACAGATGAGAGTTGGATACCAGGTAAGGATCGTGCGGAGCAGTTATCATTTGCGTGATGCGACCTATCATCCCCCACACGGATGCTCCCAACAGGATATCTCTACACCCCTCAGTCTTTAATGCTGGTAAATATAAAATCCTTGCACAAGGACTTCCTTCATAAGTTTCTAAAATCCCGCACGTTTTATAATCAGTCTGTAACAACTTAAAAAGTGGAATATTTACATCTCTGCAGAAAAATCTAAGGAGGACTTGAAACATTTCGGTGTGGAAAACGGACGTTATAATGGAATTCATTATCATCTGAATTCGATCGAATGCACCGCTAATAAATTTTTATCCTGATAGATACTAATGAAACCGTCAGCTGAAGGGTGCCTATGCATGAATCCAGAAAATACCCACGCGGCCAAGACGATAACATCTCGACTAATATGACAGCAAAAGGGAAATAATTCAATGTCATCTTACAGATCAGTTATACCCCTCTAACATTTTCCGCACGTTTACCATGCAATTAGTAACTATTGCAAATGTTGACATTGAATGGTTCGTAAAACACAGGGAAACCAGGGCTACGTCGACTGTAAGGAAATAGTTAAATTTACGCAGATACAGGGTGGTATACGGTCAGAAAAAAACGAATCAGACATTGGCCCTGTAGTGGACGATCAGGACAGTATGCCATTTGAACAGTCGAAAGCCCCATTTGACAAGTCCGTACCTACAGGGATAAAACACTACGGTGTCGCTGAAATTTTGGATACGTTCATCTCTTTGCCTCGAACTTATCAAATCCTACAGCCAGAGTATTATCTGCTCTCCCTCGGAACACTGCTGCCACATTCTCATTAGTCGCAGGATCATACATCTGGAACTAAGATAACTTTCTGAGACCCACTGAAGAGTATGCAAACATGCCAGAACATCTGACGTGATTATTAGCTAAGAGGGGTAAAAACAAATTTCTGGTTCGTCAACACACGTTTTATCCCGGTTGATTTCAGAACGATGGGGTGAATGGAAAGTGACTCCTCAATGGGACGTCAGATATCAATGTTAGTAACGATTTGATAACCAGGCGACATGTTTAACGAGGGAAAGGCGTGTACACAAAGAAGTTTTGTTTCAGGTTTGATGGTTAATTTCTGAATCCTGCCATCTATCTTTAGAAAGTGTAGATTCCTGTTCATAGCTTTCTTTACATAGTGTACTTAAATTGGTGCGCACGTTCTTACTTCAGGTTGTTTGGCTAATCAGAACCCAGTTTCACAGCTGCCAGTTTCGCCCTCGTCTTCGACTACCGTGGTGGTAGTTGAAGACCTCCATTATATCACGCCCTTATCGTCTGCTGTCGGGTAGGTTCGTAAAACCAGACGACGGAGTGCAGGTCTTTGCAGAGGTTGGCTGGACTGTTTGTTATCCAAGCCTTTTGCATACGCACAATCTCAACGCAGGTAAAGTTGCCGATGCGTCTCATCTGCTCAGCATGCATTTGGACCTCTAGCTGTGTGCTTATAATGCTAGCTAATACTTATGAATCGCCCTTTGCCGTTGATTACCGGCTTCTCCGACGTACGTGCACTCCCAGTAGCTGCATTGTGGTCGATAGAAAACGGTTAACTTCTCCCCGGCAAGCATGCATCCTTTGACCGCATCGCTTGTTGAGGAATTGTAGAGTCATGTCTGTGGTCAGCTCCTATGTGGAGTAATACGAGTGATCCAGCCATGGCCTCGGGTCTCCCCTCAATTGCAATGATTTTGACAAATGGCAAACCTAGTTCTGCTTCATTTGTGGCGGTCGAATTCCCTCTACGAATGCTTGTGAATAGCCGTTTCCTATAAGAAGTTCTCGAGGGAGCCTTGTCTAGGCTTGTTTTGCGACTGACCTGCTACAGTGAGTTTCCGTCCGCGAGCGCAGGCAGATCCCTTTATGTTGCAGCGTGTGGTCGCTGTTTCCACCGCTTGTTTCCACAACTGGCGTGGCTGAAATACGTGTCACCAGATTTACCAAGATGAAGGGGCATCGACATGTCCGAGGCCGCTTTTTGTTTGGGATTGTCAGGTTCACAGTGTTTTATTAACTGCTGTGATTTTTTACATTCTTCTGTGACAAAACTCAAATAAAATAAGAGAACAAAGAAACACATCTCCACATATGTCTTATGGGCCCAATACCTTACCCTCCAGTTAATGATTGAGTAAGGTTAAATGACTTACGAGGACTGCATAGTAATTTGCTGCTTAACAGCTAGGGTATAACGCAGAATTTAGTATTTATAACCATGCGGTGGACTTGGCTAGTGCGTGATTTTAATTTATATGTGCATAAATTCGTGTCGCGAGAAAACGTCTACTCAAAAGGGGAAAGTAAACGTTTTCTAAAATCACAATATAAGTTGTCACTACGAGCGACTGAAAATTAATCAGCACCGCCTCTCTTCAAATCAGGTTTTGTAATATCTATTTTTTCAGAGATTCACAATGGGACATTAGATATTTCGGGCTGAGAAGGAGTTTTTTTACCTTAAATACACAACAGAGCCATCGCTGTCATAACGCGAAAAGCAACAAAGGATTTGGTCAGTACAGTTTACGCCGACAGTAAAAATTAGACAGTGCTGTTGGCCAGTAGAAAATTCCTGAAGGCGGTTGGATGATCATATTTTTTAAATTCCCGTTGCATTAATGTGGCCTTAATATTTACTTTGGTATTTGTTTTTGGTCATATAATTATCTTACATGTTAACGTTTAAAGGGCTACCAAAAATATTGCGTAAAAATGCATACTTTATTTTACGCTTCCCTGTTTCCTCTCAGAACAGACACAGCGTTGTTTAGCACATCTCTACAGAGTCAGCTCGAATTACTGGACGCTTTTATTACATTTCTATTTAGCTGTTATTTTTACATTGTATTTTATATTCTTATCAAAATTTTAAAAGTTTGAAGAGGTTATAGTTTGGTTTATAAGACATTCTTTTTCATCTTTAAAGTGAATTGTTGTATCGATATTAATCAAATGCTAAAAATGACTTTACAACATACAGGCTATTTAACGTCCGAAATAACTGTCAAAAAAAGAGCGACGTATAATACAACGCAAAATGTCGAAAAAAATTAATAAATACGGCGTATTAGAGCTTTATGATTGCTAGGTAAGATGTGGTTATGTATCCACATTTTATGTATACAATGCTGCTGGGGTTTTGATTGGGGGCTAGGGTTGGGGTTAGAGGTTAGTGTCAGGGGTTAGTCTTAGGGATAAGGGTTAGGTTGCGGGATTAGAGCAACTATTCCTCAACCCCTCAAAGGGAAAACCAAACATTTTTCAATACAATTGCTTGATCTCATCGCCTTTGCGTTCCGCGGCCCCACCTGCAAAAACTCCTATTGCTACTGGCCCCGTATTCCAGGAGACTAGAGATTGTTTACTTTATGCAGAGTTATATAACTACATCTGTCTGACTGTTCTGTTGCTTCTAAATTTGCCGTAAATCCGGAAGATGTAAAGCCTACTAGGCCGTCTATGGTAGTGTTACCTATTAAATTATCAGGCACTAAATCCGGACTTTACTGCATTTAAGTTTATATCGAGGGATTTTCAATGGGAATGTGTTCAAGACGGTTAAAAGGAGAAAATACAATTCTTAGCCGGCAGGCAGAAAGGCAGGGTGTGGTCCGCAAAACTTAACTTCAGTCTCCATTTAAATTAAAACTATACCTCCTAAGAGCGGTTCACAGGGGCTCTGTGCTACGAAGTTACGGTGTCCATCCGACATTGGTGAGTGGCGCTGTAGCCGAAAGCACCCTCGTGATTTCCATTAACACCTTATATTGATGGTATCCGTTATTGAACGCCAGATCAGCGTTCTCTGAATGTGATGACCGTCTTAATTATCCAGCGTCGATGGCATTTAAAAAATGGTTTTAAACAGTTTGTTCTAAAGGGAATTTTTTTTCCTCGCATGACCACCTGAGACGACTTCGGGGGCAAACCTAAAAATAAGACCTCATCACAAAAGCAGGTACTTTCCCAGGATGAAAGTCTGTGATCGATATAATTTTGAGCAAAAATTATCTTTGATATATTTTTCTGCTTAAAAATGATTTTCTCATGGCGTTTTGCTGTTGGGGACTATATTTTCTATATCTTTTATAAATGTGTGCAAAGTTATCATTGGCAAATGTTTCCTGTTAATAGCCAGATGGAGCATGTAAAGGCACTCTTTGGTGTACGACTAACAGGTTGTAGTCCTGCTTGCATTCGGGGCTTAGCTAATATGGGAAATACTAGCAAACGGTTCATGCAGCAACCCTTCGGCTGCACGTCTTCGTACACGACATTCGACAGGAAGTTCCTTGACTACTTTATCGCGCGGCATGACACAGAAAAGTAATATCATGTCGCGGATACTCACTACATATTCTTTTACGATTTTCTGTTTTTGGTGTTATGAAAAAAACTTTCGTTAAGAGGGTTTATTATTGCACCATATAGCACAAAAATTCAAATATTTGTCTAACGTAATTTTTGAAGCTTAAAGCGTCCATGGTTATTAAAAACTACAATCTTGCCCTCCAAAATCCACATGATTATCATGAACGCAAAATCCCAGTTTTCTTATCCAGAAGGGATTACTAATATTTAATGTTTATATTATTGTTTATTTACAGCAAAACTCGAAAAAAGATGGATTCGACAAGGGATATTAAATAACGTAGGTAAATGTCTGAATTTTAAAAAATTCCGATTTTTCCTTATATGGGCTCGTTTTTCTTCATGAAACAGATTTGAAATGAATTCACATTTACTAAAGGGCTTTTCGCGATTTTAATAAGAGATAATCATACCATATTTACGCGGCTCTGCCCCGTCAAATGCCGATCATGTCCTCTTCGGAAGCAGGTCGCCAACCGTACATATGCGATAGGGAGTTCTCCAAGTAGGAAAACATTAATAGACCCTTGAATTCCACGCGTTTCGAATTGAGTTTGAAATTTTCGACCTCGGGGATTTCAATTTTATCGGGACTTTTATCTACTGGACTTCCTCAAGGCTCGTGGCTATTAAGAATCCTATTCGTCTTTGCTACCGATCTATTCTTGGAAACCTACACCAGGACTTGTGAAGGATGACCTATAATCGTCCAGTCACCTCTCTGCAACAGCACTGAGCGATCCCCAAAACCTACGAAAGGCTGAGTCGTTTACCTCATATCTTTGATCTGTTTGAAAATTCGTCTCATACCTTTAAGAAAACCATTTGAAGCTTGTAAACTCTGTAATGTCATTCAGAGAAACGCCCTCAAAACGCGGTGTAAAATTCTTGCCCCCTGCGGGATTCGAACCGGGTTCGTCGCTCGGCCAGAAAACCGTCATTATTACTATGCCACTGGTCCGCGCCAGCGTCGTCAAAACAAATGATACATCATGTATTACGCATGATATTAATGACTGCAGGGTTGGACGTTCTGCTGTCAGACTAATGTCCGTAAAACGAGCAAAAAGTCTAGTGACGTTGGGGGATGTCACATACGACGATGAAATATGTACCACATGTTTCAGACTCATCCATAAGTTTTCGAAAATGGAGGGGGAGTTAAAAGGTCTAGAAATGGAGGTAGAAAAGTTAAGGAAGCCTACTCACCACTTACGTGAAGAGAAGAAGCCGACGAATTCGGCAATCCAGAATCCGAAAAAACATATGCAACCACGGCTTCTTTAACCATATTAAACGCTGAAACTGACGACGGTTCGTCCAGGGAACTAGACACAGTTGAATGCCAGTCTCTTAAGAGAGAAAAAGACCAGCCAAAGCGAACTCAGGGAACAAAAAAACATCCCAGAAAAACAACGCGCACCTCTGTACGGTCCAAAAAAACGAAGGCCGCCTACGTACACGCAGACTAGCGAAGGAGAACGACCAGGAGGCCTACGAAGGACCGCCAAAGACTCCCAAATATTTTGAACAATAAAGATATCGGAACAACTTGTGAACCGAATATTCAGGAGGAGGCTTCGAAAGAAACTGAGGTAAACTTTTTCGACGAACACCTCGGAAACACAGAAGGAAGGGTTATCGACAGGAAGATAAATGAATCGTACACGGATCTCAGTTTCGCTAGCCAAATAGCTAGTTCATCCGAAACCAACGAAACAAGTAAACTGGAGAAGAACGCTCAGTCACTCAAAAGATGTGTGACAACAACGAGCACTAGGTTCAGTCGCAAGCAAAATGTAGTTATAAAAGGAAAACCCGAATCAGCGGCAACAATTCCAAAGGACAGAGTTATGCATGACTTAGACCTTCTTCAAGTGTATGCTAAAGCTTTGTTAAGAGACGATGAGGCACTTAATGTTCTCAAAACATTCCGAATAGGGAAGAATCAGTCAGCATCCGATTCCAATTCCCGGCCTCGACCCCTAAAGGTCATTTTGGAGACTGAATCACAGGCCCAGCTCCTGTTACAGAGAAAATAATCTCTGCGGGGTCAGCATCCTGGAGTTTTTTTCAGCCGGATTACGAGTCAAAAGAGCGAATGAAAATGAGAGAGCTGATAACGGAGCTGGAACAGCGGAGAAGCAGCGGCGAAACAAAGAAAAATATCCGATGGTGCGCCCTGAAATTTTGAAATAATTTCATGCAAGATATGTATCAAACAATTACCGACACTGAACCTGTGTGTTGTCTATCGGCCTCCCAGCTCGAATGAATTCGCCGATATGGAATTACTTTGTGCACTGGAGTTGTTTTATGAGCAGGAGAACTTACTACTTCTGGGTGACTTCAACGCTCCAGGAATAGACTGGAACATTCCCCTAACAAATGTCCCGTCCACGTCATAAGATCACAAGCTACTACAACTCTCCCTGATTGAATAACTCATTTAACATATAAAATTCGGAACAAGAATGAGAGAAGGACAACGATCTAACTATATAGATCTCGTTTTCAGCAAAGAAGAAGGACTCATAAGGGAAGTGAATCCACAACCTCCACTCGGTTTAAGCGATCATATTGCTTTTACCTGCGTGTGCTCTCTCCTATCCTACCAACAACCAAAAATCAAGAGGCGCATAAATATTTGGAAGGGTGACTTTAACGCAATGAGACGCACTCTTTTGGAGGAAACCTGGCTGGTCAACACAGAAGATTCAGACAAATTCTGGCAGTACATTCGCGGGATTATAGAGCGTCTAATTGATTTCCATTGTCCAATTAAAATGACAGGACCATGTTCGCGACCGCCGTGGGTCAATCTGACTACAAAAAAGACCATGAAGAAGAAACAGAAACTGTGAAAAAAGTATTTGCAACTTCGAGATCCAAGGTCACTCGC
Source organism: Spirometra erinaceieuropaei (assembly GCA_902702965.1). NCBI lineage: Eukaryota > Metazoa > Platyhelminthes > Cestoda > Diphyllobothriidea > Diphyllobothriidae > Spirometra > Spirometra erinaceieuropaei. Next base: position 1,864,056 of record CACRXP010000049.1, on the reverse strand, counting down.
CGAATATAAGGATCAGCGCAATAAATGCCGCAAGCAAATACGGACTGCTAGAACTTCTTTTGAGCGTCAACTGATAGCAGAATCCATTACATATCCCAAGAAGTTTTACGGGTACATCCGCAGTAGGAGGAAACATAGGGAAGAAATTGAGTGTCTAAAGGATAGCCTCGAAAACGTATTAGTTGAAGGGCCACAGAAAGTGCGATATCTGCCTCAGTTTTTTCAATCGGTTTTTACGGAGGAGTCCTTAGAAGACAATCAGCAGTTTGAAATGGGCCGAGACAGCCGGGAGCTTCAAATGCGCCAAGATATTGCCGTCATTGAAACCGTCGCCTTTTTCATCGAAGAAGTCAGACGCGTCATCCGTCAAATAAAACCTGAGAAGTCTCCTGGACCCGACGGAATTCCCGGGCTGATACTTAAGGAGCTATCAACGGAGCTGTCAAAGCCTCTTTCGACTCTCTTTGAGCTGTCAATGAGAACAGGAAGGCTGCCCTCACAGTGGAAGACAGCTAACCTCGTTCTATTGCATAAGTGAGGTAGCAGGATGTTAGCAAGCAGCTTTAGGCCTATTAGCTGAACTTGCCTCCCTTGCAAAACGATAGAAGCTATAGTAAAGAACTCTATACAGCAATTTTGTGAAGAAAATAACATCTTGCAGGATTTTCAACATGGCTTCCGGAGAGGACGTTCCTGCCTCTCAAATCGGCTAGCTTGTCTGGAGATCTGGACCAGGGCTCTAGAAGAGGGTTTTGAGGTCGATGTCGTGTACATCGATTTCGGCAAAGCTTTTGACACTAGTCCGCACCAACGTCTTCTTCACAAATTGAGCGCCATCGGCATCCGGGGAAATCTACTGAACTGGACTAGGGCGTTTCTGGTTGGTCGGAAACAACGTGTCTGTATCGGCGATAATGTGTCAGAATGGGCGGCCGTGACCAGTGGTGTGCCGCAAGGCTCAGTTCTGGGACCATTGCTCTTCATCTTTTATATTAACGACAGCCTTCAGGAACTCGACTGCGGCAAAATAATGTTTGCAGACGATGCTAAGCTCTGGCAAGTCATTCAGGGACCGAATGATCAGGGATCCGATTAAGATAATCTGCACCGGCTGCAAGCGTGGTCGAAGAAATGGCGTCTAGATTTAAATGTGGAGAAGTGTGCCGTCCTTCATCTGCGTCCAACCAACTCTCATTCAAATGAGGGCCTGAGGACATATCACCTGAAAGATGTAAGGCTCCCCGCAGAATCTTCACAGAAGGATCTTGGGGGTTGGATACAGAACAACCTGAAACCAATACTGCAGTGCCACAAGGCTGCAAAAAACGCCATGGGAGTGTTGCATGCAATCAAAAGAGCTTTCGTTAACTTTGACCAAGACCGTTTTGGGAGAGTTTGTGGCACATTTGTTCGGCCCCACTAAGAATATGGCATACAAGCATGGCGGCCATGGCTAGAAAAGGACCAAGCATGCCTCGAACGAGTACAACGGCGTGCAACAAAGCTGGTAAACGGTCTAAAAAGTCAATCCTACACAGTCAGACTGAATTGCCTTAATTTATTTCCTCTGGGTTACGGGCAGCAAATAGGTGATCTTATCCTCGTCTACAAGATAATACATGGCCTTGAGCATGGCCTTAAATTTGAGGACATGTCTCAGTGGCACCTTTCACCCAATGTTCGTGGTCCCTCGATAAAATTACGGACAACAATGTCCAGGTTGAATCTTCGTTCTGAATTTTTCACGCAGAGGGTAGTGGAGAAATGGAACGATCTTGCTCAGTCAGTCGTGGAGGCTACGTCTCTGCAACTCTTCAAGAAACGCTCGGATGATTATTTGTATCCCCTTTTTTCCCTCGACGGTTTGAATCTGAACCAAGACCCCACGTCCCCACAAATATTTCGTCTGAGACAGTGCTACTCAAATGAATCAAGTACTGTTATAAAGGCGAATATGTTTTCGTTCGTGTACAGTTATTTCTAACGATCTGACATGTAATCAATAGGGTTTTCAAAGGCTTTGCCTAATATCCTTACCAAATAAACTGAGTAAACTGAAATAAACTAAAATTATAGTTTATAAGTCAATGTTTGCAATGTTCCCTTGCGGTTAAACAAAATACCTGGTATAAAATTAAAAGACATTATTTAAGCATTTTGGTTTAAAAAAGGACGAAGATTTATTTGAAATCGGGAAGTATAAATTTATGGGATGCACAAATTTCTTCTAAACAGCAGAGTTTTCGAAATACGGAATGGGGGCCGCGAATTAAACTACTCTTTACTGAAAAGTTACTGTAATTATGCAACAAATATTCTTGGTTTTTGTCCTCACTGAAAAATGCATTATATAGATATGTGCATTCCTTTATTAATTGTAGCGTGTTCCGCGAAATGACAACACTATCCCTAGTTAATTTGTCACTCCGCCTGTTATTTTCACTGAAAACGGCCTGTGAAATAAGAGGTTGTCTGCGATTATTCACCTAGGTATTAACGTAGAAAATACATGCCTGTGAGCCGAATGATAAATGTAATCAATGAAGTCTCCTTTTTGTGATTAACAATGAAAGCTATTTTTCACAACCGCAAAGTAAACTTCCAAAATTTTGCATTCTATGATACTTATGCAGAAAAACAAATTAATCAACCAAGGAACATTGCTAACAGCTTTTAGTAAGCGCCTGAAGCATACACAAATCACTTCATTCAATCACTTTCAGTTAAAGTATGCAACGGTTTACATGGGCATTTAATGCATGCTCTAGCACATGCAGAATCGGTCAGGTAATTTCCTTATGCTAAAAGTTGTAATCTAACAAAAGATCCTGACCAAAGTTTAGTGCAAATTTTGGCGTATTACTGCGTCGACTTATTTTGCCCGCTTATCCGATCTTTTTATATGCAGGAAGTGGAATTTGCTGGCCACTTATGCTTTGCATTTGGTTCTTAAAGAGAAAATAATAAGAGTAATACAAACATTAAATCAGGGCAAACCCTTTTTCAAGCGAAAGGAACAAAACGGGCATTTATCGTAAAATTAAGTTATGCTATTCTGAGTAGTGAGAAAAAATACACTTGGATTACACACTTATGACGCCGCGCTATTGATATGTATTTGCCAAGACGGCTTTTTGCATATATTAATTCAAAATGGCCAGCGCAGTCGTAAAAACGGATGTCAGCAGCCTTCAGCGATAACGATGTTTGGGAATTTTCATAGCTGATAATAACGTTTACTTCACCTATTACTGTCCGTCCCTTTCGTCGGATAAAATTATATGCTTTAACGCTGCATCATAGAACTTGTGACAGCCAAAACTAAGATGTCATGTGGAGCCATATAACATATTCCACGAGAATATTAACGTTTATGTGGTGCAACTCTCTCACTAGCAGGCAGCTGGGCGCAGGAATGTCCCATCTGTATGCAAGTTCCAGTGGTAAATTTAGTCGAATTTATATCCTTCTTCGTAGTATCACTCAGTTAAACGTCATTGTTGCTGATTCGAACATAGACAATTTAGTTATGCGCTAAATTTACAGAAGAGGGGCTTTTATGCTGGCCGTCTAGCTGCGAACAATCAACAGTCGAGGGGAACATTCAGGTTACTGAGGTTGAACAAGCCGCTTTCAGTTTCTTGCACGTACCAGCAATGTTATATGGTTTATTTGTGATGGAAAATAATTTGTGGAATACTACTCCGGTCTTCTTTTGTCAGTGCTTCCCACTTGCAAATCCTAGATACTCCGAGTTGAGCATGGCTGACTAACAACAGCTAATAACCCGGAAATTGCCACTACAGTCTCCTCCGTCATTGTCGATGGTCATTCTTTATATAAATTAGCAATCTCTGTTTGACTGTCTGCGGGCCCGAAATTGTAAAATTAAGCACAACTGAATGAGTAATATTAATAGGTGAGCGTCCCCCATTATAGTGCTTTGCATTCCGGTTTAAGAAAAACAAATGCGAAATTGTTGTGGGTACACGTTAACATGATGTTTGAGAAAACTCGTCTTTTGAAGAAGGGGAGCGATATTATGTCTGCTTTCTAAATAATGTATCATAAGGGTTAATTTTCGCCCATATTAGCAGTCCTAGAGTTGTTTTGCGTTCAAGCAATGCACCAAAGATAGATGGAAATGCTCTACTAAATACTGAGGTTTGACAAAAGATGAATTAGTGCAGGAGGAGAACATTTTTTCGTTGGAACAAGAAGTTTATTGCCTGAACAGTTTCATCCATGTACCGAATAGCATTGATTGTTGCAGGTATGTAGTTGCCAGTCGCATGCGTCTCATAAATACTTTGTTTCCTGTGCCTCTATTACCACTTTCTGTGACTTTTCCGATGATGAATTCGGGTAAGAATACGAAACGCCAGACAAATATACTTCCCGTTATAGCGATGATATCTTATTCCCCCGAATTGCTTCCTGGAGCTCGACTCTCTGTTTCTATCGGCATGATGGATAGGGCCTCTTGCCGGAGGTCAGTAATATACCAAGTTCATAAAAATGTCCCTGTGAAGGGAAGTTGCGGAAGGCGATAAAATTTATTCATGTACAGCTTGTATAGTATTTAAATACTCAACTTA
>CACRXP010000049.1:1758497-1857840 GCA_902702965.1 Spirometra erinaceieuropaei | reverse complement strand
CACCTTGTTAGTGGAGCGCTCAAATAAGTCTGGTTTTGTGGACGTTTTTTTATCTTAAAGCTATTAGTCATGCAGAACGCAGATATACTGATTCGGGAATGGGCAAATATAATATTCGAATTCCAATCTCGCAGGATTATGAACACCATCCACTAAAATAAGTTCGAGCTGAGACAACAAATGTTGAATCCCACCTTAAGGACTGAAACACAATAGCAAAGCTCAATAGAGAACCGAGTTCTTCGTCACCTTTCATACAAATGTTTTAATTATGTCTTACTTGAACATTAACCCTAGACTCCAATGCATAAGTGTAGAGATTTTATGTTTTAGTTCGGAAAGTATAGGTAGAGTGTATATATTAAAAAACCAAAATGCAATAAATCTAAGTAACTAGCAGCATTTCGATTACAATATTTGTGACCGAATTCACTCTTTGGACGAGTAATTTAAGGAGATTAAATAAAAAAGATTTCTTGGGCAATTTCTTTCAGAGGAATGGGCACAGTATTCTTTGGATCAGCAGTTCGCGGACAGTAAGTATACGGCGGTCGCAACGCTAAAAAGGGTGCTAACAGACTTACCAAGCGAATGCTCGTTGAAGCGACCGAAAGGAGCATGTTTTACTTCAAACGGAATTTTTAAATAGGTGTACCTAAGATAAAAGCACCAGTCTGCTTTCAGTTTCCATGCAAAGGGGTCTTTAATTACCACCGGCGCGGATGAAACGGTAGGGACAGAAACCAACCGCATGTCTCAATGCAGTCCTTTTAATATTGGCGGATAAAACATAGGTATAATGTATTATGCTCAGTTCTTAAGCATAAAATACGATATGATTAAAAGCGGAAGGATATCAAACAGCCGGCAGATTGGGCGGCAGTTACATTAGCTGATGTTTAAAACCAATTTTTTAGACAAATTCAAGTTTTTATAGGAGAGACATGGGTTATTTATCTACTTGCCGCAGCACTGCATAAGCATAAAACAGTGGAAAGGCACACCATTCGTAATGTATCCATCGAGTGCTACTTAGACGCCTATAGAATTCAGTTTGCGGAATAAACTGGTAGAATCTACTGTTGTATTCTGTAAATGGAGCATTCTAAGGAAAGACTTTTTCCTTTGCTCCACATAAAACGGGCAACGACTTTAAGCTCAGAGGGACAAAAAGTTGACAAAAAATTGAAGTCCCCATAAAGCGATCAAAATGAGGACGAAATTCCTGAGGTTTTCATCTGTCAGTTAATTTTATTTTCTAACAAAGAATTTTTCAATAACAATTATAAATCGAGCCTTAAAGCAATTTCCAGATCTATTTCAGCAACATTCTCCGAACGACTATGAAGTTCTGTCTTGATCTGACTTCTACAGAATGTTTCATGCTTATTTATATCGGTAAATTAATTCTTAGAAGTGACTGGATATGTCTTATCTTAAAGTTATTTTCCCACTTGGCAGTCGTTGTGCTCACAGCCAAGTCGTTCTATTTCCATGTATTAATTTTGAAATTTTCTTTGCACGGTGCTTTTAGTAGGACAAAAATTGCTGGAAATTACCTGCTAAAGCCTTTGCTCACGCCCTCACTCAAGGCATATATAAACCTTAGCCAACGGTGCAAAATTTGTGAATGAGCAATCCATACATGGATGTATGTGATATTCCCATTTGTCTACAAGCCGACCAGTAAACGGTCACTCCGTGGAACGCGCAATTTAATTCCTCTAGGCATCAAAGAAATAAATACCTGGGCAAGACTTTCTATACACCGACGTGTGTGATGGACGAGAAGGAGAGCGGGTTCCGGAGACAAACGCTCAATTTGAGGTCGGCGGAAAATATTGCATCCCTTAACTCATCAACTCTCATCTATGTGTTGGGGTTGTCGTCCTTTACCTTCCGGCCAATGGCCGCTAATCACAGTGGGCATTATGGAACATTCTGGCCTATAGAATGTCGCACGCTGATTGACCATTTCTCGTGCCGAAGGCCCCTTACGGAATCTTCTCGAATATTTGGGTCGCGCGCGTGAGCAAGGGCTTCACATGCATTAGATACAGCGGCGCGCGCCGATTGGCTGGCAGGTTTTACGCGTGTATTTCGCGGCCGGTTTGACGTGCTGCGACGCGCGTGGTCGCTTGTTTCTCTCATTTTAGACTGCGATTTCATTGTGGTACTCGTATCCGTAACTGCAGTTTTTCTGCTGAGGCTTATGCTTTTGACTTGCATTGTTCATTTATGCAAGAAAATTGTTTAAACATTCGTGTAACCTATTTTCCCGCAAATGAGTTAGGTCAAAAGTAGGTCCATGTTTATATGAACTGATGTTGGTTCACCCTGAGAGTCTCAGCTGAACCTTTCGTGATGCTGAATTGGACTTCTGTCCGACCTACTTCACTAGCCGGGTCAAACATTATGACCACAGATGGTCTGATTTGTTCGTTTAACTTGGATCGCACAATTAATGCGAAAACATTTTACTGCCAAGTACGCCTACAAACTAATGGGCATTTAGTAGTCGGCTTTGCAAAATACGGCGTCGACCGACTAATTGTAGTATGGGAGAGAGCAAGTCGGTATAGCGCTGAGCATTTTGGGGACATGAAACTGTCAATGCAATGAAAACACACCGACGATTACGGTTTCGTAAACTGTCCTGACCACCGATCAGTAGAAAGAGAAACGTACCTTAAAGTTATGATTCCAATATACTTTTCAATGGCACAGAAATCATATCACCAAAATCTAAATTCGCAGCAAGGCGTACAGCTAAAATAATTATATTGTCACACAGACATACAGTCTGTGGGCTAACTCATGAAATATAAACCGAACTTCCGAAAAGCGTTTTCGTTTCGAAACGATTAATTAAGGGGAGTTATAAGACTGGTCTTCATGCAGCATAATTCTATAATAATTCGGTTACCTCAGGATGCTGGCTTTCGAACAAACTTCCTTCCGACCGCATACAAAACTATATTCTATAAAAAATGACCACTTGAGTTTTCATATAATTTTGTCATTGATTTTCGATGCCCTTGAAAATTCAATTATATCTCATGGAAAACATGCATAAAAATATTCATTCTTTCCTTCATTCGGTAAAGAGTACGTCTTCTTTCAATTTTATACTCGATAGGCGGAAATAATTTGGTTTAAAAAAGTTTCTAATCGTGAGACTTTTAAATACCGCGAAGTGGCCGTTCATAAAAGGTCATGTCTCTGCATTTACCAATGTGGCTAATAAAGTTAGCAATATGGCTCAAATCCAATGCTAAATTTCATAAACCCCATATGGTCTCCTCTCAATACCGTAGGGAAACTTTTGGTTTTTTGCACTCGAAAAAACACGTAGTTTGTAGTTTGGAAACCCTAAATGCAAATGTGACGGCCGACCGGGTTCAACATTAATCGGGAATTAGGAAAGTTTTTAAAAACCGAAAAATACCCTTAGACAATTAATTTGGAAGAAAACGTAATTTACTACCGAATTTATGGAAGAATGAATACTTTTATTCATGTTTTCCATGAAATATAGTTGAACTTTTAGAGACATCATAAATCAATGAGACGAATGCATGCTATTTAAGCAGTACCTCTCTACCGAGCATAGTTTTTTTATGCATCCAGATGGAGGTTAGTATAAAATCCAGCATCCTGAGGTAACCGAATTATTATAGAATTATACTGTAGACTGATTAGTTTTACAACCCTACTTAATTAATCTTTTCGAAACGAAAACGCATTTCGGCATTTCGGCTGACATTTCATGAGTGAGCCCACCTACTGTATGCTAAAGTTGTGCAGTAAACGATAGCAGGCAGCGGGCCCCGCAGAAATGAGGGTCAGTATCTTTACGCATTCAGCTAATAACAGCAAGCATCTGTTTTCCGAAAACGGATACCATCTAACGCAATATTATGAGATCAGTATTTATAAAACTACAACATGTATTGCCAAATCCAAAGTAACTTGACTTATTTATCTTCATGTTGCCGTGTATTTCATGAGTACTGCACACGTTTCGCGTGGTGCCTGCAGGCAAAAATTGGGTGTGTGTTGTGCATAGCGGGCCTTATCGCAGCTGTACGGTGGCTACGAGTGGATGGATATCACACACACCGGGATATACTGTCGCAAATACGCCGATAAGCTTCCATCAGCAATGTAACATCGGCAGGTTATCATAGCCACGATCACAGAAATAGTCAGTTTACTGACAAAACTGTCACTCAAAAACATCACACCTGAATGTCTCTGAATTGACCCCAACACTCCCTATTTACTTCAAACAAAGCGTCCTATCTAGATGGTGGCGTACAAGCCCGTAAGTGGCCTAGAGTAATTTGGACTGTCTTCCCGCCACACAGACGTTCTGACAATGGACAGTCGTCTGAGTTGACCCTGCGTTCTTATCTAGGCATAGCACAGATAACCCCAGCGCCCTGGAAAGAGACTAGAAAAGGTGCCTTAAAGACAAATAAATAAATACGTTGTCGAGGAGCCGAAGGTGGTTTGCAGACGTAAAACAGTTAGTCAAAAGGCATGCGAAATAATGACCACTCGCGTCCCCATCTCCATGACCCAGACAGTCTGCTCAAGTGATATTGATCCCTTGGTAGCCAGAAAGTGTTGTTCCATTTGAGAAAATATAATGGCTAGCCGGCTGGAACGTAGGACAGCTCTGGTCGACTGGGAAATGATCTGCTACAAAGTGGACATTGCGGTTCTCAGTGACACTTGCGTCTACGAATAGGGAAAATTAGAGAAATTGGGCGCTGCGTGCATCTCTTTCTGGAAGGGACCTCCGAAAACAGAGTGATAAGAAGGCGGCTTTCAGCATGGGAAACGGCGTCGCGAGCTTTCTGTTTTACTTTCCAGAGTGCGCCAGTGATCAACTCCTCGCATAAATAAATTCACCACCATGGTCAGCGTCTGCGCTCTCCCACTGGCCGGCATCGATGACGTAAGTGGCCATTTTTACGAAGTGGGGGCAAACCCTCGTAGTGAATAAAAGCAAAGATCAACAAGCTGATAGCTCTCGCCGGCTTTAGTGTCCGGGTTGGCACGGCCACACTACCTGAGAGGGAAAACTCCGTCAGTACGAAATCTGTAGCTGCAACAACGACTGTACTTACCTCCTGCAGGAATGCACGGAGCGCAGTCTCCAACGCAATTCCCGCCCGTGCTACCGGCGTCTGCTGAGCAACTCCTTCGTACATCCCTGACTGAGGCGGTGCTGGGCGCATCACCGTGTTGTCATCTTCGAGACCAGACTCTTACCGCGCAGGCGATCGCAAGATAAGTCGACATCAGTTAACTTGCATACTGTTTTACGTGCTGCGGTTGAACGCCGACTGACTTTTGTCAGTTGCATGAAACCTGGAAGAAATGCGACGCCTGGAGGGACGTATAAAACCAGGTGTAGAGACCTGTCAGAGAAAATGGAGGAGACAGCAGTGAAATCATGCCGCCGTGCAGGCCGTTAGCACGAGAAATGGTTTGATAACACTGACAAGCCAATTCACACCCTCCTTTCCAATGCACACAAGCTGCACAGTGTCAACAGCGGCAACGTCAATAAAGCCGCCCATACCAGCTAGCGATGTCTAGAAGAGCAAACTCTGTGGGAGATGCGGAACCATTGGAGAAGCTGGGGAATTTTTGAGATATTCCGATAGCCATGAATTACAAAAAAACTTCTATGGTCCCAAAAATAGACTACGATCTTCAAGCCACAGTAAATTCCTCACTGTTGGGCAAGATTAAGGCAATTCTCGGGATGAAGGTGTCAGAGCGTTGGTCTCCGCACTTAAAAGCCGTCCTTAGTCAGTCGTCCATAATGTGCGAACGAACTGTCAACTGCCTTTCCCACATTGACGAAAACAAAAACAACGATGATTGTCAGCTTTTAACCGTGAGACAATCTAAGCCATACATTAGCAGTACAGTAGAAAGAAAACCGAGAGCAGACGCAATCCTAGTCAGATTTTAAAACTACGTCGGTCCGTAACACGCAGACGAGCTCAAATCGCTGTTCCGGACGATGTGACAACCAGGATGCTTACGCAAATTACTTTACTGATGCAATTGTCTTGCAGCAGCTTGGTGGCCATGATCCCATCCTGTCCTAACGGCCACCGTATATTTAATTAACTCACGAAGTTGGCCGGTCATTTGTGAATCCACTGCACTGAGGCCGCAGAACCAACACCAGGAACCACGGCATATACCCTCCCCCCTCCTGTCTCGCATTTAACCATGCGTATTTAGTTCTTGCAGCGACTGAAGGTCCTAAAGCAGGTAAGACGATAGACGAGTATGTGTTGGGGCTCGTGATATTGATTCACTGGTCTCTGTGTGGTGGATCCACAAGTGACCAATCAGGCCGATGAGGGCTTCCAAATAGTGGTTATACTGGGAACAGTTTGGAGTTTAGGTAATCTTGATGATACTGATAACAGTGATGGCGACATTTTGTGAAAAGTTTTTAATGCCGTGACCGTTGATGTTAGTAGGGTCAGATGAGAAACCGGTCGACCGCGTTGCAATTGCCCCGCGACTATAGACGTCAAACAAGACAAATCCATGCCAAAAGTATCCGTTGAGAATGAGTGTGGACGTGTCACTGGTCCATAGCACTTGTGTCTTTCTACCTTGTCAGCGACTATTCGGTTGTCTTCGAAAGTGACTGCTTTGGTCTTTACACCAGTACGTCACGCCTACGGACGGTGAATGAGGTCCTCCCAGGCCTCAAATTTTACTTGCAGATGCTTCGGTAAGGTGTTCAAAGTGTCATTATAGCGGCGATTTCACACGCCGTAGAAAATCCACCTAAGAAAACGCTCCCCTTGCATCCCACGATATGGCTATCCCGTCGAAGTTGAATCTGTTGATTTTAAATTTCCCTAGAAATTAACTGCGAACTTGGAGTAGATCAGTATATTTACCGTCTATAGGCTCAGACCAAAATTTTATTCAGGTATGAATATTTGGGCCGAGGTCCATCAACCACGGCGGATAACCACGTAATATTCATTAACTGCCGAATATTACGCGGTTGTCCACTGTGGCTGATGGACGTCGGCTCAACTATTCATACATGAAAAAACTTCGTTCTGAGCCTATAGACCTTAAATATACAGATCTACCCCAAGTTCGCAGTTAATTAGTAAGAAAATCAAAACGCAACGTTTTCTAAATTGGAGCATCTACCAGAAAGCAGACAGGGAATGATGGGGGACCCACTGAGGAGACGAGTCTCTCGCACTATGTCATGCAGCGGCAGAATATAGGCGAAACACGCGTGTATGGGCTTTTGGCTACTGCCTATGCTGTTAGAATGGAACCGTCTCGCCCTGAAGTTGAATCTACCTCAGAATGACGCAGACTCTGAGAATGCCGGTTCTTCCCAGGACTTCACTGTCAGAGGTCTTTCCCTACCACTTCACCGACAGAGGTCACGGAAAAAGTGTTTGAGTATTTGTACTTGATATTTTGACATAATCTACGTCTCCTCTCCGTACAGAAGCTTTGTCGGGGCAACAATTCTGTGCGTTCATTGTTTTGTGATGGGAAGCATGTTTTGGCCGTTCCAGACAGAGTTTTTCGTCCAAGCAAATACGTATCTGTCTTCGGGGGTTTGAGTTTTCATTTTGGATTGATTGTATTTCTACCTGCCATTTAACTCCCAAGGCACACGAATATTGCCAATAGAGGCGAAGAGACGGGTTCCAGGATGCAGCTCAGAAGAAGAAGATGCGATCACTGGAACTGCTCGTTCCAGTGATCGCATCGTCTTCTTCTACAGACGAATATTCCCACTGCTTTGCCGCATGGCCATCGCTTTTGTAGTGTTCATGACGTACAGCCATCCGCAAACGATAGAAGGTGGACGCTGGTCTTCGATACTCTTAAAGGTGCTTGCATACGTCGAAACGTAAGCAGCTGCTTGTCGGTTTGCTTGTCGTAGTCGATCCCCAACAGCTCCTTGCGGTAGACATCCATCAGCCTAGCATTCTAGAATGGTTATCGTCATACGTATCAAATTAAAGAAAAATATACCGGATGCCTTTTTTTCAGAGCCGAGCTCCCTCTGCGGCACCTGACTTTATGTCCGATTTTGTAGTCAAGTTGGTAGTTAATGCCCCGGTTATTTTCAGATGCGGCTTTTTAAATCTCGCCTGGTGCCAGACGACCTAGGTTATGGCTTTGACGCAGGTGTCGCCTTTATATCCATGCCTTTTGGCAGCCGGCACCTTTCAAGGAATGCTCCGAAGTGTCCATCGTTTTGATTTGCAAACGGATTCTGGCTATTCAGCACTACTGTCAAGTCTGACTGACGTGTGAGGTTTTATAGTGCATTACCTACTGAGCCCTTTGTGATTACTGTTGTTGTTTAGAACCTGTTCGGGGCTTTCTTGAGCGTAGTCGCTTGTCAATTACGCTGTGTTTGCACTACCAACGGAACATTATATAATACAAATAAATTATTTTTTATACCTGCATTGTCAACTGTGCCTCGGCAGACATGGTGGCAACAAACCCGTAACAGCTTTCTTACACTCTTATTGTTATTACGATAACGATAGTAGGGTGGCGCCAAGACTCCTGTTATTTCTTTAAAGCCTGGTAAGCCGATTGTTCTTACCCAGCATCTGAGACCTGTTATGACATGGTATTTTACACATCCGTTGTCGCTTTTTTGCACTTGATACCGGGCAAACCTTTCAAGTTGGACTGGTCTGTCTGCCGCATCTTCGACCTTAGCAGGGACAAACATCAGTCGGTGGCATGACCTCGTCTCTAACCACGGGTTGGGATTAGAAGTCGGCAAGGTATCCAGTAAATAATATTTTGCTGTCATGTTGATCTGTTCTGGACCGGTCTTGCTGATCAGGTAGCTTCTGAACTGAATACATATGGGTGGAAATATAGGGCCGTGATAAAACATATTGGCAAATTGCCTCAGATCGCATGGCAGACATGGGACTCCACTGGCACACAGATGGTTGCTCTAGATCTCTGGAAATGTTTTTAAACTAAATGTGTCGTGTTATTTGAATGAAAACTTGGGAAATCGTCTAGAGGGCGTTGTTATCTTGCAAACCAGACTCCCTTTAGTCGGCTTTAATGAAGACGCGCCAAGACTGATGACTGATCAGACACGCGAAAGAGATAAATGTTCCACATTTACCGATCAATTAAGCCCGGAGTCCGAAGAGTTAGGAAAACTTAGTCGCCTCCTGAGAAGTAGAATCTCATTGCGTTCTACCAAAAAAAACTTGTATAATCGTCTGAGCAAGACTCAGATTCGGGGAGTTAATGGGCCTACCTCGAAACCAATACATGCTGTCATATGAGACAAATATCCTGCGTATATCTGAGGCACATGTTTCATTACCAATGAGCGTATTCACCTATCCGAGTGAACGAAACGAAATTTTCAGCTCACATCTCTTCTCGTTTACTACAATTATAAACAATCAAAAGACCAGATAAGTTTTGAAAGACTGTCAAGTAATTGGAAACTTTGGCAACCGTATACGCGACATAACACCGTGTGGTCACTAATATCTCTGTAAAATCAGCCTATTTATTGGAGAAAAAGCTAAAGTTGCAAAACTCAAAATAGATTTAAATGTTAGGAGCAACCTTATCAACTGATTGAGTGTCTCAGGTTTTCAGGCACATTGCATTGTCAGCGTAAGATGTAATCCAGTTGCAACACTAAAAAGGACGTCTCTACGAAATCATTCTTAATACCCGCCCACCCATTTGTAGCGTGTGCCAGACGCAAGGGGTCTTTGAAAATGTCTTTAGCATGTTTAAATAGGGCAGTCACAAATTTAGAAGTCGTTAACAATGCGACAATAGATGTTCAGCAAATCCACCTTTCCTTCACACAGTCCCTGGGAACACATTATTAGTAAGTGAATTGAGAGACTTTGCAGGGATTAAATCTGAAGTCGACAAAATGCGGATGCTGGGTACTTGCTACATTTTGTTCTTTTTATAGGCGTAGTTTATTTTGCAGTGTTAACTTCTTCATAATTTATTTACATTATTCAGACAACTGCTTGCGGTGTTCATAACCCAAAGAATATATTTTGGCAGCCGACATATTTTTGCAATGCAAAATCATGAAATTATCGTTTGGTCACATAGCCGATAAAATATGATGTGTCCTTTGTGGTGTTTCCAAAGTTTCAAGGAGACCATAAAACAAAACAGATACATAGTTAAGCAGGTGCAGTCGTAATAAACCTATCACAACAATGTACTATTACTATTAGTGGACAGCAAAACCTGTTAAGCACGGCCCCAAATCCAAAAATATGATTTGCAACGGAATGTATTCCTCATACAGGGCCCTACATTTTACTGATATTCGTCAAAATTTTAAATAGTCTTTTGCACGGCGGAACACTGCATTTGGTTTAAGCCTTCCTTCAGGCATCTAGATAAAACGCAATCCAAGACAGTAAAATATATGTAGCGCATTCTTGTGTGACAAATAGCACTTTCTGGATAATGTAACTAAACTAGTCCATTTTGTCTCATTTGGTCTAGGTTAGATTTCTTTCAGATTCTTTTTCGGGAAGGTTTTGCTTTATGTTGAGCATGTTTGACCAATGTGGACAGTCTGAGACAATCTGCTAATAGACTAGTTCTTGTAAACGATAAATAAGATTCAGAGTGCCATTTACAAATTTCAAGGTGATCGTGAAAGGCAGAAATCAAGTGCGAATCAGCTCTTGTATCCCAAAACCTTGTTCCAGCGTCTATAAGATGCCGTAAGCGAAACGTGTATACAAACATAGAAGCAAATAGTGCATCGTATTCAAGCTCAGAAGGAGGCTATTATCCCTCACTTTGTTAGTAAAAGGGTTTGTTGTGCATAATTTTTATGACCGTTTAGGCGGGAAAATCAGAATCAATGAACACGACGCTATAAAATACAAATGTCCATTTTCAACAGAGTATATTTAATTCTGCTGGTTGAAGAAATATTTTTCCATAAAGCAACATCCTGGAGTTTACTGAATATCCTGAAATCAAATGGCACTCCAGTTGGTGCTACAATGATAAATGAGAAATCATTCAAGGCAAAACCTTACTGTTAAAATGTTAGCCACAGCCCATGAGTTTCACTAATTTTGAATATATTTTGCAGAAGTCAGGTTCATTTTTTTCTACCGCTTTTCTTGATAACTTTTTATATTACAGACAATGATTGCCAGCGTATCTTATACAGCTCCGATATTTAGATTTTTCTGTTAAGGGAGCTTTATTCACAAATGACGCGCACTTGTTTTGAACTAATGTACTGCTGACACAAAATCGTTTAAGGGCAGTCAGCAGTGATTGCCTAAATCGTTGGTAACATCCGTCAGGGTCTTCGCGTCTGTTGGTCATTGGCAGTATAATGGCCTAGCAATCTAAACCAGTAATACTGTCAGCGAAAACAGTGATCACCCACGCTTCAAAATCGTGAGTAACCATTTTGTCCAGGAAAAAAATTAGTGTACGGTCGATGTGCTTTTTGATGGACTAAAGACCAGAGAATCATGAGTTCAAAAGTTTGTGACTCACGTGCTTAACATTCCTCGCCAGCTTAACCTTCCAGCACTCCAGGCTCATTG
The DNA here is from genome assembly GCA_902702965.1 of Spirometra erinaceieuropaei. Taxonomy (NCBI): domain Eukaryota; kingdom Metazoa; phylum Platyhelminthes; class Cestoda; order Diphyllobothriidea; family Diphyllobothriidae; genus Spirometra; species Spirometra erinaceieuropaei. Next base: position 1,846,195 of record CACRXP010000049.1, on the reverse strand, counting down.
CACAGATGAAGATATCCCAATAATGTCTCAGCTCTGTCTTTCTGACCATAAAATTTGTAATTTTAAGGAAATTAGCCGACCGGCCTTTATTGGTATTGTCGATGCCGCGAAGATTGTGGCGACCCAAAAACTAAAGTGCAAGGAAAGCGATTAATAATATCCAAGCTTTCAGATTCAACATCAACAACCCAACCAAAACAGTGATATGTATTTTAGTGAATCGAAAGACCCTGTTGCCGATGGGTGCCCACACAATTTCCCTAGCATGTGCATGCGCGACCAATTTTAGAGATTGAACAACCTCTTACTTAAAATTCTGTCGAGCGCCCTCGTATGTCAAGAATGTCTCTGAAATCATCAGGCGTCCTCTCAAACCACTTGGAATTTTAGTTAAGCACGGACCACAGACAAATACCGGACGGCAGGTAACGAGGTCGTAAGACCCACTGTCACGCATGAGAAAAGTAACAATGCTGGAGAAATTGGGTGATGTCGCTGCGCGTGAGTGGCAGAACACACAGCAGCAGGCAGCAAAAAATGAAATTAATCCCTGATTCAGGATTTTACTTCCAAGTGAAGAAACGAACACAAGATGTGACAGTCCGTTAGCTACGAGGTGCTTGACTCCTGTTTTTTACTCTCTCAGTTTATCGTCCGACGCAATGACCTTCCCCCTTCCTATTCGCCGATCAGAATTTGTCTGGACGGAATAATTACTTACGTGTGTGTCACGTGGGCGAACATTGCTTTCACTGGCAGTATTTCTGACTCAGTTTTATGGGTAGTTATTGCAGCATTGATTAATACCTGATTAAATTTAAGCAATCAAAGATGCAACTACGATGATAATAGATTCATCGTTTTATACACGATCATCTGCGATGAGTAACAGACTTATTAATTTAAGTGAGTGTACGACTGCATTGTGACCGAGTGGTTTTGTTAGTGGGTTCAGGTAGGAATCGGGATCTATTGGCAATTTTGTCTCTTTTAAAAGCATTTAACTAACCCCTTGCCTTATGTCGGGCTCTTAACTATGAACCCCCATTTTTGTAGCTCTCTATTCACGCGTGGATTTTTGAAAATTGTACATTATTCTGCCTATCTTCCTTCTATATACCGGACTTTTAACATTTCATATTTGCCTGAACTAAGATTATGAGGTCGTCTTTACAGTACGCCAACATCATTTGGAAGGGAATTTAATCGCGATTTCACTTACAAATGTCCATGAAGCAAAATGCTGCATTTTGCAGCCAGTATGTTGTATATGTGATCTTTCTGTGCCAACTTTATAAAATTTGCGTCAGCAAAGGCCTGTACATCGTTGAAAACCCCGGTGTGGCTGGTAACTCGCATTTGAGCGTTGGCCAAGGAACAAATAGTCAATTCCAGGCTTCTTGTCGACAAACTGTCGTTCTATCTTCAACAAAGCCCAGAATTTGGAGCTACTTTTATTGAAAAATTACACGGTAGAACTGAAGTGGTTTGCCTCCAAGAGACGTGGTTAAATGGTGACACTGATACGCAACTAATTACTCTTTCATCTTCCTGCTGCTTTCGAACGGATAGAAAATCTTTATCTTCTGGTAGAGGTGAGGATGTTGCTATTTTTGCTAAGCAAAATCGATGTAGAGATTGTGAGCCTATATTTTCTTAATCTGCTGATTTGATAAACACTTTCGCTGTTCTATGTAAGCCCCGTTTGTCAAGTGCTTTTAAAGGCCTTATATTTGTTAGTATTTTCATTCCCTCTCTGTCTGTTAAGGTGCTCTAGCCCGTTTTTCCGACTTCCTTTCAGAAAAACTTCCTATATTGTCTTGCAAATACTTTATTCTCTTATGTGGTGACCTTAGTCGAGTGAGTTTACGTCCCCTCATACTTTTAGGCTTTGAAGATCTTGTCTTCTTTAATGCGCATGCTGATGCCTCTCTTGATCACATTCTGACCAACCAAACAAGCTTTCTTGTGGTAAAAATAGGCCTCCATTGTCGCTTTCTGATCATTCTACCTTATTGGGCCTTCAAAAAATCTATTTCACCTCTAAAAGTGCACTGATAGCTACGTCTGATAGAAAAGTAAGTGTTTGCAACACGGTCGCACAAAAAATTCGCTTTCTTCAGACTTGTATGTCTTATACTACCCCGGCGTTCCTTACACAATCGAATGTTAAATCACGTTCGTCCAACCTTACAACGTTTTTCAATGAAATTTTTGATACTTGCTGTCCTCTTGATACTGTAATGGTACGACCGGATAGAACGTCTTCCCCTATCTAGAACTCTTAAGACGAAAAAAACTCCTTTACAAGCTGAATCTACGTGACAACCTTAAAGACGTTACTGTCTTAATAAAAAACAGAGATTGACAGGATAAATAACCTGTTCATTAATCGGCCTTTTACCTCTTCTTCCTCCTTTTTTCCCTCTTCCTCTGCTGAAATATGGAAATATCTTATGCGCCACACGGGCCATCGTAGCACACTGGTACATGTGGATGCTGATTTAGGCTCTCTAACCACCGTGACTCCCAGCTTTCTCTAAATGACACTTCCTTTATCACCAGATGCCTCCCAGCCCATGTCTGTGACGACAGTAGAGAAGCGCCCTAAAAGGTCAGCGGATCAACAGTTGCCGGACCGGATGGTGTCTTGTCTTTTCTCCTTAAGTTTCGTTGTTTTCAGATAGCCCTTATTTTAACACACCTTACCAGCATATCTTTCATGGAGTTCAAGACCCACGACGCCTAGCGTGCAGTAAGAATCACTCCTTTCCCTAAAAACCCGCTCGTTTGGTTCTAAATCTTTTCTTCCAATCGCCTGCTCTTCAACACTAATAAATCTTGCTAAAAGAGTTGCCCAAGATATTATAAAGCCTATTTGATCCAGTTTATACGATTTTCTACAATTCGCATATAAAGCCGAGCACGCGTCTTTAGATGCTGTTGTGCTTGTGGTCCACTCTGCTCTAAAAGAATTAGACAAGGGTTGCCGCGAGTACGAGTATGCTTTTCTTAACTACACCCTAGCCTTAAATACCGTTTCGCGCTCCATTCTCCTTACGAAAACATCAGGCTGGGTCGTCTCCTGGCTTAGCGATTATTTTACTACCCGCACTCAAGCGGAACTCCACGGTCCTTCTTAATGACTTCGGAGTTTCTCAAGGTTCCATTCTATCCCCTCACCATTCCTCCCTCCACACCGATGATATAGATCCCCTAGAGGCCGTCTTTTCGTTAAGTATGCTGATGATGTGGTTGTTAGAAACCCTCTCAAAAATCGAACAAACCTCCGGCCTCTAAAGGATAGCCTTAAACATGTCCTAGTATGGTCGGAGGAAAATGGTCTTCTTATGGACAACCAAAAATCAGTTTAGTGTATTTTCCGACTGCGGCTCTCTACTGGTGCTGAATCCTCACACATCCTTCCTAACGAAGTATCCTCTTTCAGGTACCTCGGCGTTACTTTGTCCTCAAATATTTCATTTTCTCTCCGTATTGAGTTCCTATTTATTAAAGTTCGTGAACTTTATTACATTCGTCGTTTACGTTCTGACCACACACCTCAACTCTTAGTCTGGCGATTCTTCGATGTCTGTATTCCTCCTCTTATTCTATACTGGTCTCCTGTCATTTTTCCTGCTTTGCTCAAAAAAGATCTTTTAATTTTAAAGCGAGTCCTCCGAAAGCTCTCTTTTGCTGCTGGTGTTTCTCATCTCTTTTAAGTCGATATTATCCTACAGCGAAATTTCAATATGGCCAAGCAATTTGCTGGTCGGATTATAGATGACGTTGCCCATCCCTTGCATTTTGATCTTATTTCTGCGAAGTCTTCCCGCCCGATGCGCCGCGATTACCGACTTATCTCCTGTCGCACATCGGCATTTTGAGGTTCTGAATTGACATTCCTGGCGCGCTCTCTTACGTGCGAAGAGATAGAAATACACAAACCAAGACTTGAACTGTCCCCATAATTGTTAAACCTTTTGAATCTGGAATATTCTATAAACTTATATACTGCCCATGGTGAATGGAGCCAATTTTTGCTGAACATTTGGAATTTATGAGTTCAAAATAAAACAAATTCGTCTTTCTCTCTCGTGTCATATGGAATATAAATACAGTCTATAAAACACGTTCCTAGCTTCGTATGCTGAATTCGACACGCAAAACACCCTTTATCTGATGATGTTTTGGACCATTTGGTTCTCGGTTCCAGAACGTAGAAGTATTAGAACATGACATATGCACTATCAAACAGCGGAAAATAGGTAGCCATTGCCGCCTTATGCTTGGACTCTTTTTCCTACTACAGACGTGACTGACAGTCTGCTCAAAAAAGTCAGTAGAATATTCTATGCACAGTCCAGGTTCCCTCTTTACAAGTTACCGTCCCATTTGCAACGTGCTCTGTGTGTCGCGCTTATTGCTGTTATGAGAAATCCTACCAAGACCGATGTGATTTTTCCTCAGGAGACAGATATGAATTAAGTTGATCTTGCACCCATCAATCATGTGCTTTCGAGCTGAATAAAAGTAGTCGATAATTCACTGTAGTCAAGAAATTGTAATCGGTGAGGGCAAAAAGTCGACCATAAATTGCAAGAGAGATCTAACGGTTTTATTTGTCCCAATCACGGTAATATCGTTCTGTGTATTTTACACGTGCACAATAAAAACCGGAGAGGTAAAATTCAAAGTAGGGAATTGCGTAAAATGGTTTGTTTAACCAGTTAGATATTTTAATATTTCTTTTACGTACTAATTTCATTTCACATACATGAGATTTTTTTAATAGAAATGATGGCTCTGTTCACTACACGTTTATTTTGAATATGTGCATCAGCATATTAATGCAAATGCATATGAAATTATTGCGTCCTTCTGGAAGTTTAAAACAGAATGGAAGTTCCTCACAAAGTATTTGCGAATTTGATGAATACAAACATATTCTGTTCGACTTAATATAAGCCAACTGAGTAAATACTGTTTCTTCCTCTTCTTTAACACATATGGAATCTTAGTAAATATTTGTGAGACTTACACAAGTATAGTCTATGAGTGTTGTGAAAACGTAGACAGAAATTTCGAACGTGTTACAGTTTTGTAGAAATCGTAAAGTGTCGTCAGATACTGTGCTCAGTCCAATGAATTTCGACTCAAGTTAAAGCATGTAAATATTTCTCAGGATAAGTGATTTTGCACTTTTTTAGCGTGCTGATAGTACACAAATTAAATATTTTTTTACTAGCCAACGCCCTAAGGATGATTCTATATAAACAGCGGTCTCAGTTCATACACATTTTCGGCGACAGTCCAATTTTCGTAAGCGGCACCGGCCAATTTGGGCCGCATCAATCGGATACAACGGGGAGTCGCGCATTAATCAATTCACAGGACTCGGGTGTGCTCAGTACTCGTCACACCCTCTTCCACATCCTTCATATACCTTGCTTCGATGAAAAAATACAGAAGATGGGCCAACCCATAACATTTCAACGGAAATTTCGAAATGCGTTTTCGTTTTAAAAAGATTAATTAAACAGGGTTGTACAACTTGTCATCACGAGCGTGATTCCATAATTATTCAGTTCCGTCAGGATGTCCGCTTTTGAAAGAACTTCTATTCGGCTTCATGCTGAATTTATACTTTATAAAAAATGACTACTTAAATAGCGGGCATTTTTCTCGCAGATTTTCGGTGACCTTAAAAATCCAACTATATTTCTCAGAAAGCATATGTGAAACTACACATTCTTTTGCACATTCGGTAGGAATTTACGTCTTCGTTTAATAAAATGTTTGAAGGGAGGACACAATTCAGTTTGAAAATCTTTTCCAATTCCCGAATAATTTTGAACCACCACCTACCGTTACACTTGCATTCAGGGTTTCCAAACTACTAGCCGTATTGTAGTGGGACGCTCATCGATTGTTCTTACGAAACTCGCTCGTTCCGTCGTTCCTTACGGGCTCTGCCTCGAGCCCAACCAGCCAGAAATGGCCACTCCAGTCTTCCTTGTCTCTGTCGGTAATAACATACTGCCTATACTAGCCGTATATTTTTACGTACGGAAAACTATACATTTCTCTACGGTATTATGAGGAGGTTATATGACGTTATAAAATGTGGCAGTGGATTAGAACCATAGTCTTAACTTTACAAGCCACATTGGTAAATGCAGTGACATGACGTTTTATGAACTGCCAATTCACGGCATTAAAAAAGCCCACAATTAGAACCCTTTTACGATCCAAATTATACCCTCCCGTCGAGCATAAAATTGGAAGAAGATATAATTTCCTAAAAGATGAGCAAACGAATACATATTTTATGCATGTTTTCCATGAAATATAGTTGAATGTTTAAGGGCATCCAAAATCAATGACATAACGCATGCTACCTAAGCAGTCATTTATACAGGGTATATTTTTTGCATGTAGCCGGAAAGAAGTTCGTTTGAAGGCCGACATCCCGACGCAACTTAATTATTATAGAATTTCGCTGCATGCTTATTAGTTTTACAGTTAATTAATCTTTTTGAAACTAAAACGCATTTCGTAAATTTAATTGACATTTCATGAGTTAGCCCACCTACTGTATGTCAAAGCTACTGGAATGGGGCATGGACGCAGTGGTTGGCTAAGTCAAGTAACCTGTTTGTACGTGCTATAAGCAACCTTGTAACCAAAAGAAGAGTGGGCGTTCACCGGGAGGGGTTTATTTGAGATCCGACGTTTCGGGTAGTTTACTCGTCTACCCATCTTCAGGGACTGAGAGGTCCTGTGCACAGCACTCCTTATTATGGCGCCCTTTGTCCAATGCGTGATCCGCCAATGCCGTCTGTGTGGCTGCATCCAACCCGCATGTCACCGTTACCTGAATCGCCCCCGTCGGCCGCGGTGATGACTGACGGCCCCGATTGTCCGGCGACGTGACTGTCCCCCGCTAAGAAGGTTCGTAAAGTCAGATAAGGGGGAGGCAAATTAATGTGGCGGTTGACAGAGCGGTCGGTGGACATCCAGGCTTCTTGCACTTGCCTTGCTGTGTGGTCGCCGCCCCGGCCCACAATCTCAACGGCGTCAAAGTTGAAGATGTGACCTCTCAGTCCCTGAAGATGGGTAGACGAGTAAACTACCCGAAACGTCGGATCTCAAATAAACCCCTCCCGGTGAACGCCCACTCTTCTTTTGATATGCCACCTGGGAATCGGATTTTCACTACTATTGATGTGAATTACGGGCGCGAAGCGCTTCAACTGGCTCGTCGTTGGGAAAAAAACTGTCCTCCGACAGGCCTCGACCTATGCACAGCTCCATTTCCTTCACAGATGCCTTGCCAACTATGTTATGCCAAAATGCCTCTCCTACAAGCCTCCAGTCAACACGGAATTGGCTAAACAAACGGTGTTCCGCCATAGTCGGCGAATGACAAGGGTACTCATACAAGATTGTCACCTGCGACTTAAGAAATACGCACACTGTGCTGAAAACTACCGGATGCTTGTTACACGCCGGTGTGGGGAATCGACTGCCGCCTCATTGGAGAACACATTACTAGCATTGGGACGAAAGAAACGTGCTAACAGAGATGCGGATTTATCGATAAAGTTCATGACACTGCAGACCGCACAAGAGCAGGAAACCGAACAAACGATAGTACATAACCTCTCGTCAAAACAACTTACTGTGACCCAAACAAAAGTTCTACAACGTGGATCTGGTTTTAACACAACTGACGCCGACCCGGTCACCTTCATTGCTTCTTTCGAATCAGTGCTTCGTCAAACCGGCGCCACAGACGAGGTAAAGGACCTCCTTCGACATCAAGTCTCTTCACTTCTCATGTCGCACCGGAAAACCCATGCCCTGCTAAGAGATGAACAAAAGGCCCTAAGGGAGCTGAAAGCGGACACCGAAATAGTTATTCTACCTGCTGACAAAGGCCGGTCAACCGTCATCCTCGACAAGGTGGACTACCGACGCAAAGCCCTCCTGCTCCTCAACGATCGAGAGTCCTATAAAGTCAGCGACGCCGCCAGTCAAAAGTCCCTAGTGGCAAAGGTTAACAGAACTCTGGCTCGACTAAAAAAGGACAAGGTCATCACCGTCAAAGACTGGTATATGGCAAAGCCCGCAGAAACCGCTATGGCGAGATTCTATGGTCTCCCAAAAGTACACAAGCCAGATGTTCCCCTCCGTCCTATCGTCTCGCTCCGAGGCACACCCACATACGGGCTTGCAAGCTGGCTATTTCAGAAGCTAAGATTCCTAACTGCAGGCTCACAAACAACGGTGCACTCAGCAGAACAATTCCTTGACAAAATAAGGGCAGTCACGATCGAACCGAATGAAAGGATGGTGTCTTTTGACGTCGTCTCACTCTTCACGTCCATACCACAGACCCTTGCGGTCGAAACGCTCAGTGACCTGCTACGTCAAAATTACGACGGAGGCGATGGCCAGCCCACAGCTCAGGATCTCATAGAACTCATGGGGCACTGCCTCAAGACATTCTTTACCTTCGAAGGGACCACATACGAGCAGATCAAGGGCACTCCAATGGGTTCACCAATCTCCGGACTCATTGCCGAGGCGGTTCTACAAAAACTCGAGAGACGACTATTCGAGGAGTACAAACCCAAGTTTTGGGCACGCTACGTTGATGACACCTTCGTGATCATAGACCAGGATAAAATCAACTACTATGCGGAAGTACTGAACTCAATCNGCTGTGCACAGGACCTCTCAGTCCCTGAAGATGGGTAGACGAGTAAACTACCCGAAACGTCGGATCTCAAATAAACCCCTCCCGGTGAACGCCCACTCTTCTTTTGATATGCCACCTGGGAATCGGATTTTCACTACTATTAACCTTGTAACCATTTGCGATGTAGACGGTAACAATAAGGACGGCTTAAATTGCGCCTAGATGGGAATGTCGTAATAGACACAGCAGAAAACGATAATTGCATTTCGACGATCAGACATTCTATCACCTTGAAGACCTCAATATCTCGTCAGGTGATATTCTTCCAAGATATGATTCTTAGCACGTAATGATGGGGAAAGAGAGGTCAACGGCTCAGCGCATTTGCCTCACTATAAACAGTCTGACGCATCTGAAACTATCACAGTGCCCTAAAATCCGTGCCTTGGAAGGTTGCCAAGTGACGGGAAAACGTAGACCACGTAGTCGGCCTGGGTTTATGTGTTTGTTTGGACAGGCCTGCTGGTGGTTTAAGAGTCAAGCTGCAATGGTTCCTCCTTAATATGGACTTTATGGCACTCCCATTCTGTGGGATCCGAGCCAGGTGCGACTTTGACCGCGTCATCCCCTTTTGATGTTGTTGCTTAAAATCTTGGTCATTTGTTGTGTGGACCAGGGGGTTTGGAATGGAACCCCAAGGTTAGGACTTGATCGTGCTATCCATCTGTGTCCTCCCCCACCTTCGGGCATCTTGACTATGCCTTGACACCAGGTCCAGTTGGGGAGTGGGGAGGAGAGAGTGCGGTAGAGGCTGCGCAAGTCTACTATGCATCACTATAAGTTAAATTCACGCACAAGTCGCCGGGCCTGCTTCCGTTTGCTGTGGAGCACGGGGTGGGCGTCGTCGGCAGCGACGGTCGAACTATCACATCACTTTTACTATGGGACGGAAGACGCTCGTTTGCCGTGAGGATGGATTCCTGCAGTATCAGTCTCATTATAGTTTCCTCGACATGCGCCAGTCAGCTGTTATAGCCTGTTAAACAATCTGTATTGAAATCGGACACAGTGGTCAACAAGCAAGCGCACCTTGTTTAGACCTGCTTCCCAATTGATTACCGGGCCACAGTCAGTCCTATGTTTCTCGTCTAACTATGAAAATAGACATTGATAGCTATAAATATTATGCTCTTATAATCTTTAATAATACGCTCAAATCTTGCTATGGTGAAAGGCTACGTAGTCACCAAACAATTATGCATTTTTTTCGCACGTGGTGTTTCCTTGAGCAGTCGCATTAAAACACGGTTATATAAAGCTTACATAAAACGTTTATTTAAGTAAATGGATTTTGGTAGGTGATGTAAGCAGACTTCAAAGGAATGGACGGCGTATGTGGGATTTGTAATTACACAAGCAAAGGCAAGACTTGAGTGCAGCCAGCAGTTCCGACAAGCAGCTTGCATAAATATTTAAAATTTACTACTACATTTAGCTGGATTTCGAAACCAATGTCAAGCTAAGGACGTCCAGGTCGGCGATCGTCCTTTTTCGATTATTCTTCGTCAGGCCAGTACACTAATATAGATCTAGGTAGAGAAGCTAGATTTTAGAAGTAAAACAACTTATACACAGTATCATACCTTGGGTAAATGGTTTCAGAGCTGAGTCATGAAGTTGTTTTACTTTGCAAATTTCGGTGCTATACCCAGACCTTTATTAATGTACTGGCCTGATGAAGAATAATCGGAAACATACGTTCGCCGGCTGCAACTTCCTCAAAGTGTAAATGTGAATCATAACAGAACTTAAGCAATTCTATTTCAAATTATTATGATGATGCATTATAGTGTCGAGTATGCCTTCACAAGTAAGCAAAACTGTTTTCGCAAATTATTCTATAGGAAATCCGGATCAGCTACATTATTCCCAAAACCACGTTTTAGAAATGTCAATCTTGCTTATTCACTTAGCATGTCCTAAAATTACCCTGTACTCAATCAGATTGCGTTTGGAAGAAGTATTGTGAAGGAAAGCGTCTACACATTGGAAAAATGAATATACATTTACATTCTGATATTTACTGAAGTAACTTCTATAAAACAAATTTACACAAATTAGTAAGAACTGGACGAATTTAGTAAAATAACCCCTTCCCCAAGAAAAACTGATTTTTGTGGTTCACACACTTCACGTGGAGCTGGAGTTGAATGGGCACACTATGTTCGAAAACTACACATTAGGGATAAAGGACATGATCTCATATTCTGACGCTCATGGCGATAACTTTCAACGAACAAATTTGCGTAAATTAACTAAAATAGGATAGATGTAACAAAACAATTCTTTCTCCATGAAGACTGGTTTTGTGGTCTGTATTCATCAGGTGGAGCTGGAGATGAAAGGGCACACTATGTTCAAAAGCTCTTAATGCATTTTCTAAAACAATATTTAGATTTATATACTGTTTTTCTGGTAACCTGCAAAATACAAAAACAGCACGCAAAGACAAGCCTTTATTCCAAGGTACCATAGCATGTGCAAATATTTCAGAAGAAATCCTAAAATAGTCCAGATGAAGCTGCCATTAACTTTTCTACGTGTGCAGCAGAGGCCTCGTAAATGCGTATTTTACAAATAAAACAAACGGAATATTAACAATCTGGACAACGCCTTTTTTATTGATAGGGTCATTGTGTGATAAAAACATAAACTCAGGGTGAAGCCTAAAGGTGAGTCAGGGAATTTTCAACAAAACACCATCCGTTCTAGATGATATGCAATTACCAACCGGATTGCAGAAAGGTGCAGTGGCTTGTTCGTCCCACAAAGAAAACCAAACGCCATCTCTCGGATACCTTTAAGTGGAGATAACTCGATCCAAATAACTGTCGGACACATCTTGATTTTAAGTCAGCTAAAGAATGATTACCAAAGGCGTTTATATTTACCAAAGCATTACCAAACATTCTTCTACCACGCTGTTAACTGTCTTGGAACTACAGATATAGATGCATGTCATCAAGGGTTACAGACAAAGCTATTGGTAACTCCACTAATGAACAGTGATTTTGGACCCAGTATAAACTTGCGAACATTTAACATGCATTTACCTCATAATACAACATAATTTTGAAAGGCGATTGCTGTTGTTCGCTGCGTCTTACAACCGAAGAAGTGGGTATCACAAAGTTTGCTTATACAAGGGGTTAAGTGTCCCAAATTGTTACTTGACATTTAAATGCTTAGACTGTCATCAGCGGAATACAAAATCCTAACAGTTCTCAAAGAAGTCAAGGGTATACCTATTGCAGGACTTCGTCACGAATGGTCATTTCAATTGGAAAATTTCGCATTTTTTATGAGTCAAAACTTTGCTTAAAATCCGCCGCCTACATAAAAGAGGAGGTACTTAAACTCATTAGTTATTTAAAGACTTTCAAGAACTGTCGTATTTTGCTGGTTTCAATAAAAGCAAATAAAAGGAGCTATTGCTGCGGCAAGTTCGTTGGGAACACGGAAAAAAATTATTCATTGACGTTTCAAGGATGTTCCGAATCGAAACGCATCGGCGCCATCAAACTGTACAGTACTTTCATGAAAAAGATTTCCTCCGACGCAGAGGAAACGGCATGCATATGCTTTCATCTGAAAAATGGTGTTTGCATTTTTAGTAACGCAACACTCGACATACGTCCTTTATAAAACACTTATTATTTTTATGCCTCTATCTTTGAACTCAAGCTGAGGTTTATTTGCCTTAATTAACCGCATCTTAAAAATTGACAAACATAAAGTTTCACTATATTTTCTTACCATCTTAAAAATTGTTTTTAAATATTGCACAATTTGCCGTGTTCTGTAATTTTTAGTACATGAATTTTTGAATGATTTGCATTTTGAGTTAAAACGATTTTTCCGAACGAATGAGTGTCGGTTTTGTTTAAGTTACCGCCGTTTGTGTAGACAGGCTTTAAGCACTTCTACAAAGTGGATTAGCTTAAATGACATGAGTCTTATTGTTTCTATTTTTTCCGCCTTGTTTACTTTCCGAGGAAAGTGATGCGCGAACTTAGCGTTTATCCTTCGGAACAGACTAACTAAGTAGGGTTATAAAACTAATCATCGTGAGACGCAATTCTTTAATAATTCAATTATCTTAGGATGCCGCCTTTTGAACGAATTTCTTTTTGGCTGCATGCAAAAGCCATTTTCTGTAAAAAAAATAGTACTTAAATAGCGGGGTCCTTTCTTGTTTATTTAAGATGCTTTTAAAAATTCAATAATATTTTATGGAAAGTATATATATATAATACTCACGCTTTTGCTCATTCGGTAGAAAAGTACTTCATCCAATTTAATAATTGAAGAAAGTAAATAATTCGGTTTTTAAAAAGTTGCTAATTGTAAGATTTTTAATACCGTGTGTTGACTTTTCTTAAAATGTAATGTTTCTGCATTTACAAATATGGCTTGTAAAGTTAAAAATATGGCTCAAATAAACTGCTAACTTTTATGAACCCCGCGTAGTCTCCTCTTAATACCGTAGAGGAATGTCTGGTTCTCCGTATGCGGAAAATATTAGCTTGTAGTTTGGAAACCTCGAATGCAAGTATAATGGCGGGTCCGGCTCAACATTATTCGGTAATTGGAAATTTTTTAAAGTACAAAATACACCCTTTCTTTTAGTATAAAATTGAAAGAAGTCGTAATTTTCTACCTAATGGAAAAGAGAGGGAATAATCTTATGCATGCTTTCTATGAAATAATATTGACTTTTTAACGACATCGATGATCTACGAGAAAAATACATGCCAGTTAAGTAGACATTTATAAAACAATATGGTTTTTGCATGCAGCCGAAAAGAAGCACGTTCGAAAGCTGGCATTCCGAAGTAACTGGATTAATATAGAAATTTGCTGCAGGATGATCAGTTTTACGCATTTACCTAATTAATATTTTCGAAAGTAAAACGCATTTCGGAATTTGATTGGATATTTCATGAGTTAGTGCACCTACTGTATAAATGTATGAGCTTGGATCTGAGGAGAGATGGAGTTTGCATCCTCTCGATCTCACCCTGAACCCAAATACGCTGGTGAAGATTTCAACCGGTTAAAAGGCCTACTGAAGAAAGTTAACATAAAATTTAATCCTTGCTGCACACTTCTCAGTTTTTTGGTAGTTAGTAACTGTAACTTTTGTACATATCTATTTTAGAATTTTCTCAAAGAGATCGTTTTTATGGCAATAATTGCGAAGCGACCTAACTCCGTTAAAAACGTATTTTACAGCAGTGTCGTTTGACACAATTATACTATAGCTGCAAACGTCAATCCTGCCTTCCTTTAGAAAACAAAAAGAAGTTGTAAATTAACTTCAAAACATTTTTTAGATCTCTAAAACTCTCGTACTTATATCTTTTTCATAGGATTCCCCATTTTCTTGTCGCATCCAAGTGTCCACTTGTCCATTTCACCGAATGCTGTTTATTTACCAACTTTTTTCCTGTCAGTAGTAATGTTTTATTTCATCAACGGAGCGCAAAAATGCTTCCAATAAAGCCTACACAGGCCCACACGTTAATACATATTACGATATAGCGCGTTGTGGCAAGCCCAACATCGTAGTTCCGTTAAAAGCGCAGGGCAGTTGAGCAGTGTTTGGTTCTTTGTCAGAACAGCATAGACTGCCGCAGACTTTGATTAATTTGCTCGCATATGGCCTTAATTAACTGGAAGCAATCGTAAATCAGATTTTTTGAAAGTTTGTGTCAACTTCGATAGTTGTTCAGCCGTGTCCTCTAATTGAGCTGACTTGGATTGGAGGAACTGGAAAGACTGTTGGACAGTGCAATTACAGCTGCTGCCGCCGTCATCTTTAGCTATCAAGATAAGACAGGAACTGTCTGCCTAATCGTTCATACTCCAACTGGTACGTGCATGAGAACATCTTGTTAATTGCAGCATTTCAGAATTGGAAAAGCCTGATGCATGAACACGATCATAAATGAATGAATCATGTGGAGTCGGGTAACGTCAGAAGTCATTCGTATTCCCTACCTCCATAATAGGATGAAGCCTTTTAGTCTTCCCAGCTGTGTCTTTGTGTAGGTCCCGATTGCCTTTAGTTTCATGTTGTGTAAGCGAAATATGTAGTGGCTATGTAGTCTTTTTTAGTGGACGTTTCTTTTGGATCCGTTCGGAGGCCACAAATATCTATTAAAAATGTTGCAAAATGTGCCGAACTGTACCAATTCAACCTTCGCGAAATTGAAAGGCAATTTTTGCTCTAATAATCCACGGGTTACAAGCGGTACGCAACAAGGACCCGCCAAAAGAACATAAACTCATTTTCTTGAGATCTAGTTGTTTGTAAATGGTGTCAACTTTGTATTTTAAAACACAATAAAATGACGGAAAGTAAACATCAGTTTTAATGCATTATTTATTCCCAAATATTTCAAACGTGATTGCCCGTGTCCTTTTGAATCATTTTTTTCGGATATGTTTTGCTTTCGACTTATTTTGAAAATGAGATTAAATACATAAATTACAATTTCCAAAACAAAGTGACAATGCAATTTTGACGATAAAACTGAGTAGTCCTACTTTTTTTCTTGTCCAAAATATATTTTTCGTACTCTTTCTTTGTGGCAGCGCAGTTCCTTCTGTAAGGAAAAATTGTGTATTATTTTAACTTACCATTGCGAAATAAAACCATTTGGGGAAACAGTAATCTTAGAGAAAACGTCAATTTGGTAAAAGCGTCCAGGAGTTTCTAACCTAAATCGTTCTATTAAGCACGAAAATTAAACGCCGTCCGTTCTAAGAATCAACCAACGGCATTTAAAACGATGACAAATAAAAGAACGCTTTCTGACCAATTGGTCTCAACTATCGTCAAAATGCACTGAATTTTCTGAAAATGCGTTTTTCATAGGCGCGGGGAATGACGTTTTTAATCGCATTTTGTGAATGTGAACGGACTGTTTGGCCAGTAGCCACACTCTCCAATTTGCTTTTTCATCCGTGCCAATTATTTTTGCATTACTTTTCCCATTTTGTAGCATCCTGAAAAAACTATAAAAAACGATGTCAACGACTTACTACGCACTGCACGCTACTTCTGTCCCGAGAGGTATGTGGCCGATGGTTTACGGATATAACTTCATGTACACTTGATTGTGCGTCGCTGATTTTACTGGCTTGATTACTTACGATGATGTGTTTTGTTAAGATTTTAAATAAGAATTTAGTATTTGGCCTCCCTCCTTGCTTTCTTGGCGTTTTCGCTTTCTTGGACGAAGTTAATATTTGTTCCACTTACCTACTGTAACGTTAATCTGATTGTTTAAAGGTGTGTCAGCGTTTTCAAATTTGTTTCCATTTTACTACGAATCTTTGGGAATTCACATGTATCCCACTATTTATGTAGAGTAGAAGTGGTAGGCATTCCGAGACGATATAATGAAAAGAAAGGAGGTTCTTCGGAAAAAAATCGAGTTGTACTCGTGAATTTTCGAATTGGTGACACCAACCCGTCGTCAGACGAAATGAAGAGAAAAGAGTGAGTGAGACAGTCACGCCAGGCTAGTTGACGCGACAGGACAAACATTGATGGGCGGACCATTAGCGTATGAGTAGGGAGGCGGGTAGGGAGTCATGCTGGGTTCTGAGCCGGGAGAGCAGGAAGGGGGGGGGACCGTTACGGCTCTCCGTGTTGGAGGGGAGGGAGAATGGTAAGTTGGCAGAACTGCGGGCGCCTGGATTAGCGGCTGCTGATGCGGCGTGGGTCTCGGCTTAGTGAGGCGTGATCTTAGGCCGTCGTAATGGGCGTCTAGGTCAACGTGGCGGTTGATGCTGTCCGCCTTAGAGTGCCATGCCTCTAGGAATTCTCTCGCCCGTTTTGTGTTGGCCGTGGCGATGACCTCGGTGTTATCCCAATTAAAACGGTGGTCGCGCTGGAGTGCGGGTGCAAAGACGAGGGACAGTGGATCACGGCGACGGACAGCTAGTTTGTGTTCATTAATACGAGTTCCCAGGCGTCGTCCTGTATGACCAGCATATACGCAGGGACAATTGGCACACGGGAAAGTTATCCAGAATGCTGCCGATGAGACCAACTTCCAAGAAAATCTTTGTCGGTTGGACGAGTGGTCCCGCAGATGGCTCTTGTCCTTCAATTTGAACAAATGCACAATTCTGCGCCTCGGAAATCAGAGCCCTAGTACGCGGCAATACCATCTGAACGGAATGCCACTCCGAGAAGCAGAAACTCAGAAAGATCTCGGAGTTTGGGTTGCAGACAGCCTAAAGCCTTCTACACAATGCTGTAAGGCGGCCAAGGCCGCAACCTCAATGCTATATGCCATTAAGCGGGCATTCGTAGTTTTCGATGAAGACTGCTTCACCAAAGTCTTCGGCACGTTTATAAGGCCCCATCTCGAATATGCAGTTCAGGCCTGGAGACCGTGGACGCACCAGGATTACGAGCTGCTCGAAAGGGTGCAGAGGCGAGCCACAAAATTAGTAAGAGGTCAAAGTGCACTGCCATACGAGATCCGCTTAACTAACCTTAATCTCTATCCTCTGAGTTAAAGGCAGTTGCGCGGAGACATGATACAAACTTTCCGTATCGTGCGCGGCTTGGATTGTGCCCTTCGGTGCGATGACTTTTTCCAACTCGCCACTACAATTCACCTCCGGGGACGTCCCTTCAAGCTACGTGTGCCACAGGGTAGACTGAATGTGAGAAAATATTTCTTCTCCAACCGTGTCGTGGAACCGTGGAATAACCTGCCCGAGACGGTTGTTATGTCTCAATCTGTGGAGACATTTAAATGTCGCCTTGACAGATATATGCTGCGGCAGCAAGCGGACTACGTGACTTTTTAACCATGTGACTAGTGACATATGTGAATCAATGTATGCATTCACCTAATGCTGTAATTTCTTCACATTTTTGCTTGTTTATCGATTTTTTATGTACAAATAGGTAGTTCAAAGGCGTAAGCCTATTTCTCTCAAATACACTGACTGAGATGACGTTAGTCTGTCCCTCTTTGAGGATAGAATCCTTTACTCGAGTTAAGACTGTGCGCAGCGAGGATGCAGGCTTGTGGGAAACGCGGATACCGAACAGATTTAGCTGACAGGCGATCCTTTCTGAGGTCCCCTGCATATAGGGCAGAGAGAAGAATTTCTGGGGCACGGTTGCAGGGTGGTTGCATCAGCCGCCACGTTGACCTAGACGCCCATTACGACGGCCTAAGATCACGCCTCACTAAGCCGAGACCCACGCCGCATCAGCAGCCGCTAATCCAGGCGCCCGCAGTTCTGCCAACTTACCATTCTCCCTCCCCTCCAACACGGAGAGCCGTAACGGTCCCCCCCCCTTCCTGCTCTCCCGGCTCAGAACCCAGCATGACTCCCTACCCGCCTCCCTACTCATACGCTAATGGTCCGCCCATCAATGTTTGTCCTGTCGCGTCAACTAGCCTGGCGTGACTGTCTCACTCACTCTTTTCTCTTCATTTCGTCTGACGACGGGTTGGTGTCACCAATTCGAAAATTCACGAGTACAACTCGATTTTTTCCGAAGAACCTCTTTCCTTTTCACACCTATTTATGTTGTTCTATCAGTTTTCGCCCTGCTTTGACCATTACGAAGACAGGAGAGGAAAATATCTCAATATTTTTTGCAAACTGTCGTATTCATTGTTGTATAAGCTTTACTTTTGTTAATCCTTTGCACACTCAAATGCTTTTCCCTGCACGTTTAGTAAAGATCTCATTTAGATTGGCTTTGGACTTTCCCTTAAAATTCAGACAGAAGGAGATATATGTCAATCCAAACAGCCAAAGATAGGAAAGCCCGAGCTACACTGTCTGATGTCCGACAACTGGCAGTTCGCATTTGGTTGCCAGCAAACGACACCATTCTGTGTGAATGTCTCATTTCACAGGTTTACCGTCTGTGTATTGACGCTCACTGAAAGATTCAATTATGATTTCTGCGTAAGGAATGATAACAAAAGGCAGAAGGATTGAGGTACCCCTTTTTGAATTATTCATTTCCGCCTAACGGCCCAACCTCAACTTGACAGTTGGATTACTCGGGATTCAACCCCGGAGAATTTGTTAATTGTGTTTTACTTTCAACGCTCCGCCATTTAATTTCGACCTTGTTTTCCCGTGGATTATGAGACCACGAATGATAATTATTTTAGAGTGAGACCTCATTGATTCCATTACAGCATGGGGCCAATGTATTCTACTTTTACTTTGAAATCTAGTTAAAAGAGATGCGTAGCAATACGAGGAAAACGCACTTTCAGCACAGCACTCACAGCCTGGCATGCGCTGGCAGTTCCCTGACACCTGGTTCCCTGCCGGTAGATGCGCTTGCGCTCCCGCGGGGTATAAAGGTGGTGGGCATGGCCGACCAGTCATCATCCTCGTACTTCTGACCCCTGATGGGGTGTGGCTGTAGGTGAAAAATCCTGGTCAGGTGTATTTTCTGCTCCGCATTAAACGTTTAAAAGTGTCTGTATTCACTGTTTAACTTTGTACCACTTCTGATTTCGTGACAAACGTCTACACGTATAGCTCTCTCAGCAAGATTTAACTCAATGTTACGTACTTATATTTTTGTTTAGACATTTGAATTAAGCTGGTTTTTGTCATGGAAGAATTTACTCCTGGTTAAGTTTGAAGCTCCGTCATCTCCGTAATTACTGAATGCTCACACCAATCGCATAGACAGCATTTATTAACAAAAGCGCTACCGTTTGTAATGCATAATCGGTCGCACACAATAAATTGCAAGGGCCTGACATACTAAACGTAAAATCTGTGTAATAAAAAATGTGAATTCGAAACCGCAAAACGCATTCTTCCCAGTAAGGATAGTTAAAGAATAATCGGTCAAACATTAGAGTGTAGAACAATAAGGGTGTTATCCCTCAAGAAAATTAAAAACATTAAGCCAATGAAACTAGGCCACTTGGAAAATTGCCTGCGGGTTTTGGTCTTGATCGAGCAAGATTCAGGCCGGTTGGCGGAGCTTTGCCGCATGCAAAAAGCTGGTTCTGACAGACACTCTGACGACTCAGCTAATGCCAGTGTTAGTTTTTACTTTCGAAGGGACGAAATGAGGGAATAATGGCATGCATTGTCCGAAGCCACTTAGCATGCGCTAAGTTATCCTTGCGTGTTCTCGACATTTTTGTATTCGCAAACGTGTATGAAAACGTTGTCCGTGTACGGTAAAAGGTTCAGGCAGGTAATGTGCTGCTAATTTATTTAGGCGTATTTCTTGCAAACCGAACCGGCATTTGCTATGAATTTCAGGAATTATTTTGGTCCTGGAACATTCATTTCTATCGTTTTAAAGCAGTGTATCCGGGTCTATATTGGAGCTTGAAGCATGGCATCGACGTTAAGCAAGATAAAATACTCCACGCATATCAAGATGGGCGTCAACCATCTTGTCGGCTTAAAAATATTGCATTGTACAAAAAGAGCCGCACAGGCCAGATTTTTTATTTTGCTTTAGCTGAAAAGAAACGTAACATTTTGTCGCACTCAGGCCGCAGTTGGCACATAGTTGCTAGGCGAAATGGCAGTAAAAATCTTCAATGAAACGCTTATTCTTGTCACACATTAAAGTAAAGAAGTTGGAACACTTTAAGGGAGTCATTTTTAAATTCGCGTAATTTCTTGATTTTTCCGATGTCGCTCTCTTCAGAAGTAGAACTTGAGTATATTATTTTTCGATCACCAAAAGGTAAAGAAATGCTCTCGAACTTTGTTCAAATTATTTAGAGATGTGCAGCTGCTTTGCACTGCTTAAGAACCATGTTATGAAAGCTGATGCACCCATTTCTGACTGTTGTTATTGTGGTAACACGCAGTTGCATTAAGCTGCTGCCATTAGACTCCCTCAGCACCCCTAGTGCGACTGCTGCACTCACTCTTACTTTAATCACTGGTCATTTTCTTATAGATAGGATTTAACAGACCAGGAAACAAACAACTCCTATCTTTAAGCGAAATTTAAGCCGAAAATAACTTGTAACACTTTTTTGACTAGTACGCTATTTTGCAATTTTTTCTTGGTCTTATATCACTGTGTGTTTTTTAATCTTTTGTAATCTGTCCGATGGATTCCTTTTTGTGTATATACTGCTCAGGAATTGTAGCCAATTATGTTGGATGTACCTATCAGATTAATTTCTATCCTCTTTTTACTTCACTGGCCTGTTTTATGAACGATCCACAAGTAAGTGATATCATGCAACTTTATGTTAGATCCTTGGGGACTACAAGAATTTTGCAGTAAAATAAAAAATAAATATCGGCTTTAATAAATCACTTTTGTGAAACATATTTGAGTAAGTTAATGGCAATTTCTGCTCTCAGTTAGGATTTGGTTTATTGTTAGATCAGGAGAGGCCTAGAAATCGGCCAAAGTCTACTTTCTTATCACGGCCACAAGGGGTTCCTTTAATAGTTGTGTATTTAATCGCTATAAGGAAGTTATACGACATGTAAAATAGAATCATGGCACACAAATGGGTAGAAAAACTCAGGTGACTTAGCAGGTAGTTATTGGACTAAAAAAATCTTTTGTTTTCTCGTAGAATAAAAAATAATTAGCAGTCTGCCGTGAGGTTATGGTGAACATGCCTCCTCTAGTCTCTTCTGATGTAGATAATCAGAACTTGTCAATTTATGCAGACAAATTCGCACCCCTTAAGCTGTTAATTATTCATCGGACGGATTCCCACAAGTGCACAGAAAGACCCTAGACTCCAGTTTACGCATGGGTTAACTTAACGCTACCTCTTGGGCTTGTCCATAGAGAGCACGCATTTACATAGCCGTTTTCATTTAAATGCATGTCAAAAATTATAAAATAGTTTTTTTGCAGCTGCATAAAGTGCATCTGAAGTCCCTTGTTAATGAACGCGAAAGCAGGGCTCATGGAGATATAAGTTGAACTAAAGCGAAGCTGATTAAGTAAATTTTGTGTCTCTTGTTGATTATCCGGAGTATCTATCATCTACAGTCTGCTTTGCCTCTATGTAACATACCAGTTTGTCAGGCATGGACTATTACGGAGCAAGACGCTCATTGCGCGGTAACATGCTGCTTGATAATTTTAATATTTTTGAGAATATTGTACAGATGCGCAAGAGGATGAAGCAACAAAAGTATCTATTCTTCCCCTTCTCTTGCAGACCTTTTCAACTGTCTAATTATACATACATTCTTGACCTTTAACGTTATGGTGTTAAAAGTTAAAAAATGTTAGCACGTTATCAAAAACGGTTCTACCCTTGGAAGATTCTCCATCAAAGTGTCTGCTATCGTTGTGAATAATCTAACCCTACACGGGAAAGCAATTTTGGATTTTTAACTCCCACAATGAACTAAATTAAAGTGAGTGACCGATCTCATGAAATGTCGGCTGAAATTCTGAAATGCGTTTTCGATTAGGAAGGATTACTTGGTCGCGGTTGTAATATTGATTATCTTGCGGCATAATCTTATAATATTTCGGACTCGGCAGGATTTCGGCTTTTAAATGCACCTTTTTACAATCTCCTGTAGAAAGAGTACTTGGTAAAAAATGACTATTTAAGTAGCATGCATTTTCCCATTGATTTTCGATGGTCTTGGAAATTCAAATATATTTTATAGAAACCATAAGCAAAAATATGCTTTCTTTTAGGGAATCACGTCTTCTTTATATTTTATACTTAAGGAAGGAGTATAATTAGGTTTTAAAAAAGTTTCTAATTATGAGACTTTTTAAGACCGCGAAATGTCCATCCACGCAGCATCGCACCTGGACGTTTACCACTGCTCCTCATGAAATGTACAACATGGTCCGCATCCATTGCAAAATTTTATGCACTCTGTATGATGTCTCTTCAATGACATAGAAAAATATGTGATTTTCTTTACACGGAACGCATGCACCTTGTAGAGTGAAATCACTCAGCGCTAATGCAATGAATGATCAGGCTATATAAAATTTCCAGAACCAGCGAAAATCAAGGGGAAAATGCATGCTACTTAAATAGTCATTTTTTACCAAGTACTCTTTCTACAGGAGATTGTAAAAAGGTGCATTTAAAAGCCGAAATCCTGCCGAGTCCGAAATATTATAAGATTATGCCGCAAGATAATCAGTATTACAACCGCGACCAAGTAATCCTTCCTAATAGAAAACGCATTTCAGAATTTCAGCCGATATTTCATGAGATCGGGCACTCACTGTAAATGGTTAGGTCATCGTGCGTTTGTCTTGCGATTCGAGGTAACGCGCATTTGCCTGTCCCCAGAAGGCAGCCTATTTGCACGGTATGATGAACCCACGCCAGGCTACATTGGCTCACTGTACGCGCCTGTCTGGCTGCTCCGAGCAGATGACCCCCCGAATTACCGCCATCCGTGAGCATGGCACCTACTGGACGGAGGTTCCGGCGTCACGTGTGCCATTAAGCGCGAGCTTATCCCAGGGACACTTACTTCCCCAGCGCATTTCGCACTATAATAAACTTGACACATTTGAAATAAGCGCAACGCAAAGTCAGTCAAAGTTTGGAAGGTTGTTAATTACTAAGATACAATGCGTGACCTATTTCATGAAATCTGATAACGCAGTCTCAAGGGAGAATTTCTGGACGCATTTAACGTTGAGCATTTTGTTCGCTAATCCACTTTCTTCAATAAAATGTTATTTTCTTCTGCAGAAATAGTGTTTACGCAATTATATCAAGTAAAATATCAGTAAATTTGAGCGAAAATGGACGATGAAATGTATTTGTGCAATTTCCTCTGTTAATACATGTCCTAGGCTCCGGTTACGCATCTGAGCGACTTTTTCATTGAAAGGACAGTGATTTACTCGCGGGAGTTTTAATAAACATATTTAGCCGGCCTCAAAAATGTATTTCATGTCCGATGTAAACCATGGTGATTAAATTGCTAAAAAAAGGTTATTTTAAGAAAGTCGGAGGTTTTATCAATTTCTAAGTGTCAAATCAGCAGTTCTGTGCGATATGGTGCCCTAAAATGTAGTAATAACGCAGATAGGGATTCCTTCGTTTAAATGGGCTGAAATTATTTTGCCGTTTGAAAAATGCTACCTGATGTCACATAGATGACCACCACGGAACGGTCATTTCCAGCTTTTAGCATATGAAACATTACTTGTCATATAGTTTAGCTTCTGTTTATAATTATTCAGAAAGAGAACGAGCAAAACATTAATAGTTTTAGCAAAATATCAGTATTTTGGGGGCGCTCCGCCATGCATTTAAAATCGAAAAACGGAGTCTAAAAGCGAGCAAAAACAGTGGAAATAGCCTCAATGTATAAAGAAAGGCATGTTCTTGCATTTACGGTAGAAAAATATTAATATTGCTTAGGAACGCGAAATAAACCGCCAAAGGTGTCAAATTTTTACTTGGTCCTGCCATGCAAAAATGCAAAGTACACAGATATCCGTCAACGGCGTGCAGTAATAAAGCACTTCTTAAAGAGATAACTTATTAAGGATAGTTTTCACATTGTTCGAAGGCAGATTCGTTGCTGACTTTTGGTGGACAGCCACTCTTTTCGAAAACACAGTTTGATGTTTGAATGAGTCTTCACATGTGCCTCAAACGACCAGCTTCGTGAAAAGGAGCGCCCGAACATTCATTAATTCGGTAAATGCCTTCAAGATCAATCTTATTTTAAAGTTCTCAACAGACAGGTAATTCACTATGTCTTTATGGGCGATCGGGTGAAAGCACTGAAAATTATGAAGTATTCAGCAATATTTCGAGGCCGATCTGAAACTCAACGTAATCAAAAACGAACGAAAACTGTAAATTTATTTAACGGAAGAAACGTTCTCCCTATAAACACAAAATGGTATGTTTACGATCACGCCTGTCAGTTCTATTTAACTTTATTAGGCACCGGCCGGCCTCATGGAATGTCACCTTACGAAAACTTTTGTTCCTACGGCGTTTCAATCCGTGAAATCAAGCAAATTCCAACTTCTTTTGTTGAACCCCATCCCACTTACTTTATGTGCGCCAAAAGTAGGACTAATGACTGGAAGACTGTTTTGAAATCTGCACTCAGAATGTAGGCAGTTGACAAATGGAGATATATGAAATCACAGTACTTAATAAACGATATTTAGATGTCAACTTCACTACAACACTGTTATTAGACGTTATTTTATGTCAAATTTCATATTTACTATGTTTGCGGTATGCGAATACATTATATACATCAAAAAATGACCGTTACTTAATTAGAGCCATTTCTGGCGTTTTCAGGAAACTGCGCATTTCAAAATAAAGCGGAATTTCTAACCAACGCAACACTGCCTTTAATGTTTATTTTATGTTTTTAATTCCTTTAAATTTGTACTTAAATCACATAGATATTTGACTCATAAAATGGTGTCGGTTTGCGAGTGATTGACAATCATTCATAAATTGCGACACATTTAATGAGTTAGGTCACTAACTGTAGTGCGACGATACCCAGGACTTATGGTCAGGCTTAGACGGCTTACTTTTTCATGCTTGATTTATTTACTTTAAATTCTAGATCCTGCTCAACGTGTAGCCGAGAGTACGTGGAGTAGTGACAGATCGTGTCTTGAAGGCGTAGACAAACGGTTCAGCTTTGCCAATTATGCGGTCTTCTTCGTTTTTTATCAAATAAAGTTATTCGGCCGGACGTGGTTATGTAGTCAAACCTGACGTAAACAAACCCCGGCCACCTATAGTACAAGACCGACGGTAATGGGGGTTTCTCAGGTCGGACCACGGAAAGCACAAGCGACGAGGTCAGACATTTGTATCCAAAAGAAAATCCATCGGGAATGCGCGGTTGTACTTTGGGTTGTTGAAAAATGAATGCTCCAACACCTAACCCTAACCCATAACACCAACCCGAACAGTATTGTGTCCATCAGGTCCGGCTTCATAACCACATCTTACCAATTATTCAGTACGCCGAAAGGCTGCTTCGAAATAAACGAATTCAAGTGCAAATCCCGCTCATAGCCACCTTGGGTCTTGTGGAGAAAATTGCTGTTAACGACGGTAAAACTACCGACTCAGGGCATTTGTTAACCCCAGTCGTTTATTTGTTCTGTGGGCGCTAACTGCCAGTTAACATAAACGCTCCATTTTCTGGTTTGCATTATCAATCAGACAGCACTACCCTGATAAGCATTCAGTTAGAATCTTTTCGTTGCATACGGGCAGCTTCTACTGCACTGTCCATTTAGGCTCGTATGTTCGCCTTTTTAATCAATCCCTCTCGAACTTTGGTAAATGCAGAAAAATTGTAAAAATTCCAAAATTGTTTACAATAAATTCTGCATCATTTTCTGCGGACCATCCTCAGCATACTCGTTTTTGAATAGATATCAACGAAGGTTATGGGACGCCTCGATCAAAACCTTCTAAATCGTGGTTTTTCAAAAACCAGTTTTTTGTCTATTTTGGCCCGCAGGCTGTTTTTAAATTCAGGTCCAGGCTGACTCGGGTCGCTTTTCTATTAAACTAAACCTTGACCCAGAGTGAAATTTGCCAGCCATGCTGGGATGTCTAAGCAACCCTATTTAGGGACACAACTGGTAACTCCTCCCGGGAGAGCTAGAAATGGAGGCCTTAATAAATGTCCGGATCTGTAATCTGCACGCTGATCTTAACTCACAGATGCTAAATCAGCAACCTAAACAAAACAATGAATATTAGTCTCTTTGCCCCCAATCCCCTCCGTCCCACGCCACAGGCTGCTAGGGTGAATCTCCTCACGTTTACAGCCGATGACGTTGGAGTAGGCAGCTTACAAAATTTGCTGCTAGTTCATGGGCGAGGACGGCACAAAACTGCTTCAGCAGCGGCTGGCCGAACGAACCCGCGAACATAAAGCCACAGGCGAAGCAGCGCTCGAGAGGAAATTTCGTAAGCTGCCTTCTCCAGTGTCAGCCGAGAGCGACAAACTGCTGCACAACTTGTCGGCAAGGGAGCTGACGGAGGAAAAAATGTAGGTATTACGGCACGAGGCCTCATTCAACACAACCGATGCCAAACCTGCCAACATGATCACAGCAGTGGAATCAATCCTCAGCCAGATGGGAGCGCCAGACGAAAGGAGAATCTCATTCAACACCAAGCGTCCTCCCTCCTCACGGCTCATAGGCCGGGCACTTGCTTTCCAAGGTCAAGCGCGATGCACTTAAGGAACTCGGGGCCGACAACGACCTCGTTATCGTGCCTGCGGAAAAGGGGTGTTCGACGGTCGTATTGGACAGGACAGACTACAATCAAAAAGCCAAAAGCTTGTTGGAGGATCGTCAGTCCTATGTCCCATGAGAATCCAACTTGATAAAAACGCTGACACGCGAGATTAACGAGGCACTGTTGGCAATGGATGACTAAGGTGCAATATCGCCAATCGACCGACGCATGGCGAGTGCACAAGTAACCGCCTCAGCCCAATTCTACAGTCTCCCAAAAGTACACAAAGAGGGCGCTCCTCTCCGGCCTATCGTATCACTAAAGGACACTCCAACCTGCGGACTGGCAAAGCGGCTGTTCTCACGGGTAATGAGAGACAATGGCTAACCACGCAAATTTGTCAACCATTGCAGACGAAAACGACACCAGAGACTAAATCCAACCGGCCCAAATTTTGGCGGGCTCTTCCGTACGTGGAGAACGTTTCGGAAGCCGTCAGTCGTCTTCTCACTCCAATTGGAGTTGGGATTGCACACAGACCAGAAGCAACCATTAGACGCCAAGTCATGAGGCCGAAAGACCGACTGCCACAACAGGAAACGTCTGGAGTCGTTTACCGGATCTGATGTAGTTGTGGACAAAGCAACTATGTCGGAGAAACAGGGAGATTACTCCGTACGCGAACTACCGAGTATGCAGCAGCAGTGAGGCGGGGAGACGTTTACTCGAAGGCGGCGGCACACTCGACGGGACCCGGCCATGTTTTCAAATTTCAAGGGGCCGAAATCCTGCCGTGGCAGCGGGTCTTTTGGCCTCATGACTTGGCGCCTAATGGTTGCTTCCGGACCGATCAGTCACAAACGCAGTTGCGTAAAGGCGCTATACCGGCACGTTGAGACGCACTGCAGTGAACTGGAAAACAGGGTTGCCGAACTGCAATATCTTCGACGGGTAATGAGAGCCAGTGGTTACCCGCGCAAGTTTGTCAACCAGTGCATATGAAAAGGACACCAGAGACCAACTCCAACCGGCCCCAAATATTGGCGGGCACTTCCGTACGTGAAGAACGTCTCGGAAGCCGTCAGTCGTCT
Organism: Spirometra erinaceieuropaei; assembly: GCA_902702965.1. Taxonomy (NCBI): domain Eukaryota; kingdom Metazoa; phylum Platyhelminthes; class Cestoda; order Diphyllobothriidea; family Diphyllobothriidae; genus Spirometra; species Spirometra erinaceieuropaei. Next base: position 1,818,122 of record CACRXP010000049.1, on the reverse strand, counting down.
TCTCACTCCACTTGGAGTTGGGGTTGCACACAGGCCGGGAGCAACCATTAGACGCCAAGTCATGAGGCCAAAAGGCCCGCTGCCACGGCAGGAAACCTTGGAGTCGTTTACCGGATATGGTGCAATTGCAGACAAAGCAACTACGTCAGAGAAACTGGGAGATTACTCCGTACGCGAACTGCCGAGCACGCAACAGCAACGAGGCAAGGACACGCTAGCTCTCAGGTGGCGGCACATTCGACGGGACCGGTCATATTTTCAAATTTCAAAAGGCCGAAATCCTCGCAAGGGGTGACAACCGCGTGAGCCGCGAGCTGCTCGAGTCATGGTTCTCAGGCCCGCAATCCATCAACATGTGAAATGACCTCTCCTTGCCATATTCCGTGCTGAGATTTGCCCTGGCCAGGGGAATCAGTCACGTGGGGAGGGCGCGGGCGAGCAATTATCTCAGTGACAGTGAGCCAATTTGCCAAGCCATCGTCACACCAGCATCCAGCACGGATGACGAAATCACGGCCTTAACGACTCGGACTTGGACTGGCAAGCCATCACCGCATCCATTACGACCACAGCGGTAATTGCGAGAGCTGTTAATTACAGTACGCATATAGTCCCACGGCAGCCACGTGCTATGAATACTCCACTACTTGTGCCACCATCACCTTTATCTGCGACTGTCTCTGAGGATGGATTCGAGTGAGAATCCGAAACGTCAGGCCAGTAAATGTCTTATTACTTTGATCACACCTTCGTCTTCTGAATTACCATCACTCGCGACACCCTTAAATCCATCATTCTGATCACCACCAGCAATGCGTACTTGTTACCAGCCTGTCCTTATTGTGGCTGAACTTCTGCATCAGGCTTCAGCCTGGTCGGACACTTACGAATCCACTATATTAAAACCGACGCACCATCTTCAGAAGCCCCGACATACAGTCGCCGCAGCATTCTCTACTGCCCACGCTGCTCACGAACGTCCAGTCACTGCATGGAACTATCCGGACACATGCGTCCCTATGCTTATCTTCCGTTAGGCATCGCAGACGAACCTCTATCATTATACACTTCCCATTCAGTAGATACAGTACACAAAAACTCGTCCCACATCATCCGCAGCTCTTTGCATTCTGCCATCAAACTTTTTTCACTTTCGGTGGCAGAACATACAAACAAATCAAAGGAACACCCATGGGTTCCTCAATATCCAGCCTAGTGGCGGAATTGGTCCTACGAGAGCTGGAAAAGGTTGCTTTCAGCCACTAAAAACCTGCGTTTTAGCGCCGATACGTGGATGATACATTCGTCATTATAGAAAAGGACAGGCTATCGGGTTTTCAAGACCAACTTAACAGCATCCTCCCCGACATTCAGTTTACAAGAGAAGACGAGGAGGCCTAGAAACTATCCTTCCTTGGCGTGCTCGTCACGAGCACACCTGGTGGTAAACTCAGCACTACAGTGTACAGAAAGGCGACCAACACAACACAGGTCCTCGACTATCATAGCAACTACACATTGGTGCACAAACAGGGCTGTGTGAGGACGCTTTTCGACCAGGTAAAAACGCACTGCAGCGTGCCCGAAGGAAGGATACCAAAACCACCGCATCTCAGGGACCAATTAACAAAGAACGGCTACCCAAATGCTATCATCAGTCGCTGCATACGCGCGCACCCACGACGGACAAATCGAAGAGAGACACCAACTATTTGGCTCTCCCTACCGTACATAAAGAATGTCTCCGAGGCCGCAGAACGCATTTCGCCAGAGTTGGGCTTAGACATCGCTCATCATCCGGCGGCTACCATGCGTAGCAGAATCATGAAACTGAAGGATCGCCGGGACGCAGGTAAACAGTCGGGCGTAGTCTATCAAATCCCGTGCCATAACTGTCCTTGCCACCACACAGATCAAACAGGACGACGTCTCAGCTCACGAATACTTGAGCATAACTCACAGCACAACCATATAAATGTTCACAAGTTGCCGCACTCCAGCAGTCTCTGATGATGAACTCCAGTTCGAGTTCGAAAGCTAAGGCCAATAAATCTACCGTCCCTGTGATCGTGCCTTCGTCTTCTTTTGAACCAATCATTTTCCACCTAAGAGGAAACCGGGATCTTCGACTCCTCAATTTGGCCCCTCTGTCATATTAATACCTGCGTAGCCCATTCCTATTTTGGGAAAACCTTGTTCAGACACACACGAGCTATCTTGTGCCTGTCAGTTCCTGCGCGCACTCTCAGCAGTTAATGCCGAGTAGGACTGAGGTCGGCTCTTAGCGCATATTTTTCATTAAACATTTTGAGGCGATTTTGAGATATCACCAAGCGTTAAAAGCTGGTGGTTTGGGGGCCTCCAACTGACGATTTAACTCAGACATCGCAATCAGACCTGCGTCAGTTGTGCTTGGCCTGGTCGACTGAGGGTCAGAATCAATGGCTCAATTTGACCTCTATGGCACTTGCACACATGCAAAATCCGAGCCAAACAAGCACATTGTGTGAAATCCCGGTGTGCTTTGAGGCCGTGTGTAGCATGCACAGTCGGGACCTCTAGCTTTTTCAACTACTGCCTTCAATCTCAGCGGCAGTTGGTTGTCTGACTTGGAGAGTGGACTGGTGACTTGGAGAAAGGGAAGAGGTTAAGGTCGACCCTCATCGCATATTCTTCACTACAAATCATCTGACGCACTTTTACTAAATGTCGTGGCTTGAAAGGCTGTCAGTCGAGGGGATAGCTAGGTCCTACTGTAAAGGAGGAAAGTCGGGCTGTGAATGGCTCCTTCATAATGTGGCCTCTGCGACACTCCCAATCAGATGGGATTCGTAACGTCCTTCCGTGTTTTCTGCGTTAAATGCTGGTTTTTCGATCGTGGACTAGGGGCGCGTGGCATGCGCAGAGAGGCCGTTTGACGGACGTCTTGACTCCGCCCTGATAGCGGGCTCAAGTGAGTGAGGGAGGAAAGAGTGCGGTAGATGCAAAGCAAGTCTACTGTCACTATAGACTAATTCGCGCGCAAGTCACAATACCTGCTGTAGAACACACCAACCACATCCTCGGTTGAGCTCTCGGATATGGTCTTATAGACCACCGCTCCGTGGTCTAGTAGTCATTGGCGGATGCAACAATATGTTAAAAATTACATTCATATTATTTTGCACAAACCTGGTAGAAAAAACGCCGAGGCGACTGTTTACAAGAGTCATGGGTGCAAAATTCCCGAAAAACCGGAAAGTCCTGCTTAAAAAAAAAACACGAAATCAGAAGTCAATAAAGGGTCTATCACAGCTCGGTCTTGGGAAAAAACACACACGGTTAGCATCGCACGTGGGCGCAAATTGAGCATTAGTCGGAATAGGAGAATGCGAAGTGTCCCGCCGGAGATTTGATTGACAGACTGAACAAAAGCGTATTCCATGAATTGCAAATAGTGGCAGACGACCACTGTGCAGAAAGACTGTTAGCTGCTTCTTCAAAAGACGGAGCTCCTAGACCGGTTCATGAAACAGTCTCTTAAAGTCAACACTCTTCTGAAGCTCTGCAGACTTTTTCAATACTTCGGGTTCGGGGGTACCATAGTTTGGCGGCATGCCCATCTCGCTGTAGCCAAACTTCCGGAGCATAGACAGGTCCGCCATCTCACTCAGTAATTCGGGCGTCATAATTGTTTGGTCGTTTGCCCAGTCTGTTAGAGCATTCATGTAGATAGGATAAACAACCTGGTTTGTGCTCTTTTCCTTCCTTAAATGAGAAAAAAATGGACAGTATGAATACTAAGATACTACGTTCTGGGCAGGCGTATCAAAACAATGGTGTATCCATGAGCTGGAGACTCATGACTCCTGTGAACATTGTAAACTCCATGGAGGGCATACAAAAGTACCTTGCTGTGAGTTGTATTTTTCGACGTTTTATTTAAACACACAACAAATTCTAAAAGTGAATCTGCCTGGTGCCAGTGAATACTTCTGGTCACGGCGTTTGCGGTTGCACTGAAGTTCACCATACGCAACGTGACGGATTATTCTGGCAAGGGAGAATCTCGTATGTCGATGGATGCCGATGTACGTAGGAATTGTAACGCTACATTGTAGGGGCTGAGTGCAAAAGATTACTTTAACCTGATTGACACTTTGTTATTTAGGAATGTTTTCATTCGAAAATGATTATTTTAAGCAGAGTGGGGGGTTTAAACGTGACTCAATGGCGACACCTTATTTCCAAAGTTTTCCGCAGGCAACTCAATTGATTTTCATATCAGCATCCGTAAACCTTAGTGCACGCCTTAATTCCAAGCAACCGGTGATGAACTACAGTTCTTATTTGCAAATCCCGCCTCCTAAACGTACTTCCCACGATGTCGAACCAATACGCAGACACCTTTTTCCTCTGCTATCAGGGTTAAATTGTCGGAATGCAGTAGGTGGACTATCTCATAAATTGTTAACGGAATGATCATTTCTGGCTTATTAGCCGTCGCCAGCCAGTCATACCAAACCCCAAAATGTGGAATATCTGGGGTTCATTCTCGCGACCTCTTGATTAGACCTCCAACGCCTCTAACCACTGAGCCGCGAGTTGGTTGTCCTGTCCGTTGCGATCGGCAATATGCGATGCGAGAGGAGGGCACTCACTGATCGTTTCTACGGAACTCACACGTCGCGTTGTGTCTAACGGGCGCTCTCTAGAACGCGCACTTCGGGTTTGGGTGTGACAATCTGCCCAAGGTTTATAAGCCAGAAATGGTCATTACAGTCTCCCTTGTCTTTGTTGATAACATTCTGCCTATATCATGGACCGCTGTTCAGCTGCTGTTTGGGCTTGAGAGGGAGCCCGTGAGGCACAACGGAACGAGTGGGTTCCGAGAAAACGATCGGTAAGCGCCCCTTTTTCTATTATTCATATGAGGTTGAATATTCATTGTCGTGCGACGTAATCCCAAAATATTTCAGTCAAGCCAAAATGCTGGCTTTTAAATTGGTTTCTTTCAGGTCGTTTGAATAAGGTACGCCTAGTGGAAATTTGCCATTTATGTTTCATTAACCTTTGCTACTGATGCATTCATAAATTAATTTATATTAGAGAGAGCATACATAGACCCATTCTTCAGTGTGTTCATTTTGCAAAAAAGTACGCCCTTTTCGAAGATGCTATTTAAAGAAAGGATATTTTTGCTTTCAAAACTTTTCCAACAGGAAGATCATCTAAGACAGTAAAAAGTCTAATCGAGAAGCATTGTTAAGTAAGTTTATTCGTGTTGCTTATAAAATATGCTTCACAGTCCACATCTATAATGACATTTCATGAACCCTGTATGATGTCTTCTTAATGGCACGCTAAAATACAGTATCTTCATTGCACGAAAAGTACAGGACAGGGGGTATGAAGCCCTAAACACAAATGTGAGGGCTGGTTGGTTTCGCAGTTAATCGGGAATTATAAAACGTCCTCAAAACATAAGGACAAGCTTTGTCGTACATCACATTTGTCTCGTCAAACGGCTTAGTAAAGGAATATTCTTGCGCATGTTTACTATGAAAAATGTTTGAATTCGTAAGGGTATGCACATTCAATGGGCAAAAATCATACAACATAGGCAGCTAATTTTTACTGGGCATGGTTTATTAGGCGACCTAAAGGAAACTCATTTAAAAGCTGACGTCCCGCATTGCAATCGGTATTACAATATAGCTCAAGTAGTCCTTTTTAATCAGAACCACATTTCAGGGTACCGGTTAACATTTGATAAGACAGTCCATCAACTTGCCTTAACTCGGCAGCTTACATTAGCAATCGAACAAGTGCCTAAAATCCCGACTAGAACACGCTAACTAGCATATTACATTCAGGATAAGACGTTTTGAGCAGAATCATGGACCCCAAAGTAAAAACGGCTCTAATATGTCGGACATCATGTGCACTAGGTTAACTCTAAATTCTCTCAGTCATCAGTTCCTTCAAATGAATTTTTCTTCGTTATTTAATTTACATTTTTCTTATGGTCAGGCGTTGTACAAAGTAAATGTGATATGTGAGATCAATCTACATCAACGTGTTAAGTTTTTGAAAATTCGATTTATTAATGGTTTGCCTAACAGGGACAAATTTGCATTCCGTCTACTGTTTTATTAAATATCTGAACTTCAGTTAAAGGCACTGTCGTATATATATAAAACATGTTTTTTTTCAGAAAATCGTCCATCATAAAAAAAACAAAAGCCTACTTTACAAGCGCGAGATCGTCAACTTTCTTTTCGTGATTCAGCACGATTTCATCCCAAGGAAGGTTCAAAAATTCTGAAACACGAAAAAAATGGGAGAATATTGAGATATTTACAAATTTCTCCAACTGGCAGCATGGAATCATTACTGTCTGCTTTTGATTCCAAACTCACCCAATAAACCTACTGAAAACCTAGGAAAAGTTTGAAATTTCATATTTTATTCGGTAATTAGGTAAGTCGGCGAACACTACGCATATTGGTGCCTAAACGTCTCTTGTCACAGTGCGCAGAGCATGGTTCTAGATCTTTATCGACAGAATGCTTTTTGTGCCACCCAAAGGAATATGACATTAAATTTAGGTTTCTCGGAAATGTACATACGCTTTTGCTGCCCTGTAGCTGCAGATAAACTTAAAATGACAACCCCTGACCTTTTTCTTAAAACTAATTTCTACGTGATAATCATCAAGTCACTTGTTGTGGTCTACCCACGTTTTTGGCCCTTCCATATATTGAATTACTGTTAACGCCATATTGCTGTGCAAGGTTTTGGATTTTTAATGCGATAAAATGTAGATATTTTATGCGTTTAAAACCATCTAGTGAATGATCAGAGCAATATATCGTAACTTTTAACTCATTTTCTCCGTGTCGAACAGCCCCCACGAGGCTCTGATTTTACTTTTGAAATTCTCTTAGACAGCACTTTGTCAATATCACTACCCAGCCAGAACACGGATGCATGGCTAAGCAATTAAGTCAAGCATCTTAAAAATATCTTCTCCATCTATATTTCACAATAATGCCCGATAAAAATATAATTTCGTGCTTAGATCCTTTTTGTTTATCTATTACGCGGTTCATAAGGCTGTATTTATATACGCGCACCAGTACTTTAACGAAAGACTATTTATAATATGTGAATGGTGATAAAAGTGACTGAAATGATCTGACTTTGACAAGTTCTACTAACAAATCATTGACTATTCCGTTTCCGGATCGAGTGATCGGCCATTTCCACTAATGCAGGGCTTTTATATGATGGCGATATCGCCTCTTAGCCATTTCTTATGTTACGCAAGGTTGGATTCACAACTTATTAGAGCATTTAATCAGGCACTTGGAGTTATTATGCGTTTCTGACTTTCTACATAATTTAAACCTTACTGTCCGTTCTCTAACGAAGCCATACCAGTCTGGTGTGGTAATGCAGCCCCACTTGGAGTAAACAAACCCCAGCCACCTGTAATGCAAGACCGGTGGTAATAGGGGTTTTTACAGATGGGGATGTATTCAAAAGAAAAGCTATCGGAAATGCGCGGTTGTACTTTGAGGGGTTTTGAAATAGTTGCCCTAACCCTCACTCAAACCTCTAACTTTAAAGCTTAACCCTAATCCCAAACCCCAACCCTAATCCCTAGCCCTAATCATGGCCGCTAACCCTAGCTTCCAATCCCAACCCCAACGCCAACAGTACTGTGTCCGTCAGGCAGGGCTATATAACCACATCCTACCGCCAAAACCATCCCCGTATTAGAGGTTGTCTCCCACCAGTGTACTGGTAGAGGATTTCTATATGAGTCTCCGACCACGCCTCAAAGCATTTTTTAACTTTAAGCCAGAAAACCATGATGTACAGTGCGTGACCGATCTCATGAAATTTTGGCCAAAATTATGAAGTGCGTTTTCGATTTAAAAGGATAAATAAGGAGGCGCTGTGAGATTAAACATTTTATGTAATAATCTAAGGGTATTTCGGACTTGCCAGGACGTCGGTCTTTGGATTTACTTCTTTTCGGTCTCTTGCAGAAACGGCGCTTGGTAGAAAATAACTACTTATGTAGCATGCATTTTTCACATTGATTTTCAGTGGTATTATAAATTCAAATAAGTTTTATAGAAAACATGCACGAAGCTATGCTTTCTTTTACTCATTTGGTATAAAATCACATTTCGTCCTCTTTTATGCCGGAAGAAAGTTTTTATTTAGGTTTTGGAAAATGTTTCCCAATTCCCGAATAATTGTGAGCCAGAGCAGCCGTTGCATTAGCACTCACTGATTCTAGTCTACAAGGTAAATGCTTTCCGCGTAAGGAGAATCGTAAATTCCTTTATGCTACTAGGACGTCGCTATACAGAGGTTATAAATTTTTGCGGTGGATGTGGGCTATAATGTACACTTCGTGGGCAGCATTAATAAATGGTCCATTACGACGCTGTATATATGGACATCTCACGGTCTTAAAAATCTCATAATTAGAAACTTATATGAAGAAAAAATTTGACCTTCGTTAGGGCATAAAATGTAATTTGATGTAATGTGATTTTCTACAAAACGGGTAGAAGAAAGCATATCTTTGTGCATGTTTTCTATAAAATATACTTGAATCTATAAAACCATCGAAAACCAATGCGAAAAATGCATGCTTCTTAAATAGCCATTGTCTACCGAGCGTCGTTTCTGCAGGAGGTCGAAAAGAATTGCGTTCAAAAGCCGTCATCCTGGCGAGTCCGCAATACTATGAGATTATGCCATAAAGTGATTAATTTTGCAACGCCTCCTTATTGATCCTTCCTAATTCCAAAACACATTTCATAATTTGAGCCAACATTTTATGAGATCAGTCGCGCACGGTAACGTTTTTTGCCATCGGGGCCTTTAGAATACAGGTGCAAATATAGTCAGCCTTTGCTTACCGAGAACCTTCTTCATTGATTCACGCGGTCGTAAAACCAATTGCTCATAACGAACTGCCATACAACGATCTGGTCCAGCGCGTGCGCAGTTCTCATAAACCCTTTCGTAATGAGAATTCCACACTGAAAGCATTGTCTTCGGGTCCTTCCACGATACACCACTGATGCTAACATTTCGACTGTACAGAATGTAAAAACGTATAATGGCTTGAAATTTTGTCGTGTGAATGTTATAATGAGCCCCAATTCCATGTAAAATGCAGTTAAATAGTTAGAAAAAAACAACAACGCATCTGCTTGGTGGAGAATTGAAACTGTGTGAGATCTGTTACTTTTTCACTTCAAATGTGTATTTGCGGTGGACAGGTAACAACAGCTTTTTGGAACAGGTGAGAATACTGGCCTATCGGCATTCTTTGTCTAACGTCAACCCTGACTTCAGAACTTCTTCCGTTCCAAATCTGCGGCTTTTTCAAGTTTTTGAACTTTAATCCTTGGCTAACGTGCAAACAGTTAGGTGCTCACTTCCGACGAGGGGCGCTCTGCGCAGCCAATCTCTTCGCCATTGTTGCCGTAAGCGGAAATTGCATGGCAAAGCGGTCCTTTTTTACATATCTGGTGCTGTTGTTCATACGGTACAAAGTAACAAGGATTGGAATCAGAGGTGTTTTGACAGATTTAAAATAATCTGCCAAAACACCTCTGAATTACGTGAGCCTGGTAGTCATCTGGTGGAGTGTAAAGGTATTACTTAGGAAATCCTGCCTGGGCAGCCAGCTTACTGTATCAGACTTGGTGGATTCCAGACGTTGTAGTAGGTTGGACGGGTAAACGTGACCCAAATATGATTAAACTCGCGTCTTCCGATGGAGCCTCGTAAGTCAGATGGTTAGAGCATTGGCTGTATTAAAGCCTCCCCTTGCTGTCATGAGTTCGGATCCCACCGAGGCATCGAGTTTTTCACAGTTGGGTCAGAGTGAACGATTGAATTGTTTTTTTTTTTACTTGGGTTAGCAGGGTCTGATCCTAAAGAACATGATATTACAATTTAAACGGTTGCCTACCGAAGGCTAACTGCCTTTGTAGAAGGTCTTACGATAAAATAATTTTGTCAAGATCATCGAAGGAAAAACTAACGTCCCATCTTTCTTATCAAAACTGTCCCAACATAACGCCAATTTTGTTTCAGGCAATGCAGGTTGACGCAAACGTAATCCTCTGTTTTGTGCACAATTTTTCTTGATTAAATTCTGGACATGCCCATCTGCATCAATCTTACTTTACCATTTTTCCACACAGAGAACGGTCAAAATTTCAGATCTGGTCAGATTTAAAGTGCCACATGCTCGGCAGGTCATTTTTCACCCAAACGTGCCCCATTAATATCGATAGCTTTCCTTCGATGGCATCGCAAAATGAAGTTTTAGCTCTGGCATCAATGCATTCTCCATCTGATTTGGCTGAAAGTGCATAATCGCGCAATTTTTATGTCGCAAGAACAATTTTGAATCCTCACTAGGTAAGCGTTCAGTTCAGTTTTATCGAGAAAAGGAAAGTCGTATGCCTTTAAATGTCCAACTAGTTAAAAAAATCATTTGAGAAAGGTTGAATAAGGTTAATATAGATGCCTCAAAATATTATGGTTGAAGATTTCTTAGCTACCATACGGGTATTAGAGGCATGTAAGTGCAGCCGTTGTTCTGCAGCCGAAATAACAGTCTCTGATCGTACTCTGTTCACTGGCTAGAGATGCCTTGTTGCATATCTTTGATTTTTTGACAGGATTATTTTGTAGCAGTTCTTTTGCCCGACTGCGGCAGGGAATAATTTATGATTTTTCTTGTTGTCCTTTCAGTGCAATCTTGATGTTGCCGCATGTTTTGGCGGCTTATTAGCACTAAGTGAGGCCGTTAGTCGTCGCAGACGGTGTTTAAGACCTGCCGTCTTCTTTTCCCAACACGTTTCTTGCCAAAAGCAGTATGCACGAGTGGCGGAACAAAATAATCTAATAAAGCAGGTGGTCAAACAATATAATTTCAGCCTAGTATTAAAAAGATCAGAAACAGTACGTTAACCCTAAACCATACAGTCGGCATTTGTTCGGACGCAGGCTTGCTAAAATCGTATGTGCTACCATTTCAAACTGAATTATCTGATATTTCTCGGGATCCGTAGGCATGCATGAGAGATGCCCCTGTCTTCATTAGGTATATGTTTGCGGAAACTAAGATGCTAAGGAACACTTCAAAAATATACCCCCAGATGCTGGCAAACATTTTTAAATAAAGAAGTCTCCATCAAGCAGTAAATGCATATGAATAAAGTGTGATTTGTGTACCGATATAAGCGCATTAGGTCTAGTCAACCGAAAAGCTGGAAGGTACTTATACTGGCAAATACTGCACGCAACACTTAGATTTTTCAATTCCTATCCCGCTAATGAAAGAATGCTTCAAATGCCACTGACTCCGTGTTGATATGCGCTCAGATGCACCACCACACTAAAGGTCAAAACTTTCTGTTTTCAAATGATATGGCTGGCTTTGGAGATCAGAAGCTCCTTAAAATTCCTTAGAAACCACAGTCATCACAAATTAGACAGAGAACAATGGAGACGCTGAGTTCAGGGTGACGAATTCGAGACTGCAAATTTTAAATGAATACAATCGTTAGTAGAAATGTTGACTGGCAGAAAGATATAAAAATACACCCGAAAGCCGTATATTGTTCGTTACAGTCAACAATGTTAAACTAGGGTTTACGCTGGATGCACATAGTTGATACCTAAAGCGGACTATTTGTTTCTGAGTATACCGATAAGTTGCCTTGTTGCATATTTAGATGGTCATCGATATCCGCGATTTGTGAAATATAGTGAAAGTTATTATTGACTTGATGGAAAATTAGCACACACTCTAAAAAAGTGGCAATTCAATATTTTTGGGCTATACCACCTATACACTACTATAGGTCCGCTGTGTCGGCATTCTTCCGCTCCACCAACTTGAATGTATGATTCAGTGGGCGGAGGTCATGTTACCAGACAATATTTTTACGTACAAAGTTGATAGTGTCCTTTTGAAGGGTGGCATTGTCTTTGAGCCTTACTATTATATCACCTACACCGCACAAAATTCTGCGGCTTTTGTTGCACAAAATATCGTTATCCAACAAAAACAGGTCCGCAAAGTATTCCTTCGGACATACGTCCGCGGCAGACATTAAAGACGGTCCCATAAAAAAGCATAATACCACTGCACATTCGCCAAGCCTATGAATCTGATGTTAGAATATAGTGTAATCCATACAGTTTATTAAAAACCACGCTACTGCTTTATCTAAATGAACTTAAGATCCAGATTAGATGTATGCTTCAGCAAAGGTCAAAATAAACAATCATGGAATCGCATGCACACAGAAATTGTTATTCTAACCATCGAAAATCACAAAACGTCAATCATCTACGAAAGACGGGACCTTTTCGCTTGAACAAATACATAATCTGTTACTGCTGGCGGTGTAAAAGGTCCCATGAATCTAATCCTGAGGAATTCAAATACTCAGAAGAACTTTTAGGAAACGATGCAACTCCTGAAAAAAACAATGTGCTAAAATCAACCCCTCTTGATGAAGAAGACAATTCCATGATCTTCCTAACTTTTGCTTTGATACAATATGCAAGCAGGGCATATGATAACCAAGGAATAGACTTTGAGGGACAGCTACGGCTGATAGGATAGCTACCGCACGCTGAAGGAAAGGGGCAAATCTTCCACATATGCAGTTACACATCCGCTGGCAGGTCTCAAACGAATCACGGTGTCCGCTTGCGGAACTCAATTCGTGTTAGCTGGACGTTCGAAACCGTAAATATGATTGTCGCAGGAAACGGCTTTCCTTCGAAGGATTTTTGGACGAGGCAAATCAGAACTACCATTCTTATTTGCTCTGTTTAATAACTTCTTAAACTTTTGTTTTTCCATCAAAATCTCCAAGTCCAACGTCACTTACTCCTTATTTTTTGCTTCGGGAGACAAAATAACTCAACAGTGTTTTTATCATAGTGTTCTTGCGCAATATTACTTCAAATTTTTCCGAAATAGATGGTTTTAAGCTTTCCGTAGAGTCAGCCGTATACAATCACATTAGATGTTATAAGTTATGGAATAGGGAAAAATACAGAAGAGGTCTCGCATAATTTAGGAGTCAATCAAAACGTATTGGCCAACACCATACATCAAGGAAGAAGGAAGCTCAGTCAGGTGAGCGTATGAATTAAACAGTAAAAATAATACTGCTTTGGTCTAAGTAACAACCTTGCATAAAATACACAAATACCCTAAACGCATAAACTAGTAGCATAAAAATAAAATTAATTTGCGAAGGTACAAAATACTCACCCATTTTTATCAATAGAGTAACTAAGAGGATATGACCACACTAACATTTGACACAAATATTTAACCTATTTATTGGAAAAAGCGTTCTTAGAGGACTAGAGCAATGTAAAGTATGACGGCCGGTCGATCATTCTGTGTTCAACGAAGGTTTGAAAATCTATGCACGGAGGTTTACCCTAAGCCCTTTCCTCATTGCATTCATAGTGATAAAATTATTTCGGGTAAATTTGTTTTATTTCACAGATGGAAAATTAAGATAACTTTTTCCTAAGCTCACACGTAGAAGGCCGGTCAGTAAGTAGAAAATGCAAATTAGCAGATGCGATCATGAGCATATTCTTTAATCCATATTAGGAAAACATTTCTCCCGAAAAACTACTCTGTGCTTTCTGCTGCCAGTGGACTGCGCTGGACCGTAAGTGGTTCATGAGTTTGCTGTGGACACATTTCGATTCTAAGTATTTTCTACTGGTCGCCTAGAAAGGCAGGTCTTGTACCTTACGATTGAGGGAAGTCGCAAAATAGGATGTATTTTAACAGCTTTACTCAGCCAATCAGTTTGCGAGCAGACGTATTCTATAAATGGTGGTTTTGGTTGCAGTCACAGTCCCAGCTAGACGTGAGGCCGGATAAATAAAAGAAGATGATGCTCCTGATAATGTTCATGATGCAAACTCTCAAGATTAAATGAAATTTTTTTCTCTGTTAAGTTATTTCTTTAAATATTATTTACAGATTGAAGTCAAAGCTACTTATGTACTCCTCCGATTAATACTGCGAGACTTGTCCCGCAAACTAAACTACATTATTTTGTTTTCATTTGAAACCTTTCTCTTTAGCACTATTCGGCTCTCGGTACTAGCCTTTACCTTTATGGTAAAGGCTAGTACCGAGAACCGAACGGCTATGTAAATGCTACAATATTTTCCATATATTTAGCGCGGTGCCGTCTTATTTCTAAATTACTTATTAACAAACATACGTTTCCGCTAAAGGTATCTTGGCTTACACTTAAACTTAAAATGACCAAATTACGGTGGCCTTTCTACCTATTACTTATGGAATATTTAGGCATGTTCGGAAATTGCGGATAATTTTTTGTTGATCTCTGCGCCAAGGATTTATGCTAACAATAAAAATTCAAATTCTTTAGGGGATAATAACTGTCTTGTGGGTGTAGCTTAGTTAAAGACATCTAACCTTCATCGATTTACCGGCCTTGCAAATTAAGTTTGAATTTAATAAAGGTTTAGACGCACATCTCTATGCAAAGTAATTTCCTCCATTAGATGGGCACGCGGAAGCGTGCAAACGTAGTCCTTGTCACTTCTTGCCATAAAAAATGCTAGTGAATCGAAAGAAGCGTTTCTGCCCATGAATCTTTTTTACACTGGTAAAAATGATTTAGAAACCTATTCTGTGTGAGAAAGAGGGTTGCGCGCAACGCATAAGTTAACACCGAAACGCACATCGTCCGAAGTATCTCTGATTGAGTATCTGGGTATTGGTCATCATGTTTTATTAATTAAATTACGTTCAGTCCTACCAGGACTTTTCAGCAAACGTAAAACGTAATAGAATGCTGCCACTCTGGTGCAGACGAACATAGGACCCATTTAACTTCTTGTTCTACAACCGAAAACAATGATGAAAGCGGGTTGCAAGGCGTTGATGAATAATTATTATTAGTTGAACGTGATCGGTGGTTCAATCTCTAGTTTCTTATTTTTTGCCTACCACACAATGTTCATGCGCAGTACATTGGTCCAGTCAGACTCATTTTCCGTACTGTTCCTTTGAGAAGGGTCAAGCTCGAATGTGTTATTTGAGTGACACTCATTTGAGCTAAGTAAATGCCTCTTTTTCGCCCATTTATTTTTACACTTCTCAAAAACGCAGCCTGCTAAACAAGTCTGACATTTTATTTGTCTCATCTAATTTTGTAGAGATGATTAGGTCATTTAAACTTAATAAACCATGCCTTGGGAGACGGGGAGAAACGTAATGGGAGTATGCTAGTAGTCACAATCTAATAAACGACGGTTGTGTTTATATTTCAAACATTATTCAAGTATTAACCCGTTTTCAGGTAATTTTCGGCAAGCCAGCTCCGCTTTCCTTAATTACGAAGGTCGCGATGAATAAAGAGTTTTACTGAGGGCAAAATGCTGGTGCATGTCAAGACAGGATTATGCGAGTGAGTCACTCTGAGACTATAATTGGGCAAATCTGACGGAGACTCGGGGTTTAATGTCAGCCGTGGTAACAAAAGCGCAATCAGTCTGACCTTTTCAGAAGACCTCACCTGTTAGCTCAACTGAGCTATGATGAAAACGCGAGCTGTCTCAACAGTCGCCTGGGCTAGGCGTCGGTGTGTCTGGCAGAAAATAGACACTTAACTCCGCCGCGTATAAACGCCTTCGCAGGCTCATACACCTGTTGCCAACTCCGTGGTCGCAAGTCAAATCAGGACGGAGAGTGCGTTAGCACGCGTCGTAAAGTGTGAAGAATCCCCAAATGACATTGTTTCAATAAAACCGACGTGCAAATTAAACGCTTCAACTAAAAACTGATAATTGCAAACGTTTGCAGTGAAGAAAGCAGTTGGCAGCCTCTGAGAAGCACAGATGCAGCAAGGGTACAACGAATAGTTATTCTCAGTATACCACAGTGCACGTCTTTCCATTAGGTCTGTATTTCCGAAAGATACAGTAAGTGGACTAACTCGTGAAATTTCAACGATGTTTCGTAATTCGTTCCCGTTTCGAAAAGATTAATTAAGTAGAGTTGTAAAACTAAACGTTTTACAGCATAATTCTATAATAATCCAATTACCACAGGGTACCGGCTTTCAAATGAACTTTTTTCCGACTGCACGCAAAAACAATATTCTGCAAAAAAATGACTACTTATGTAGCGCGCAATTTTCACATTGATTTTCGATGCGCTTAAGAAGTCAGCTATATTTCATGGAAAACATCCAAACAATATTCGTTCTTCACTATTTCGGTAGAAAATGACGTCTGCCTTCGATTTTATACCCGAAAGAAAGGCAGAATTAGGTTTTCAAAAACTTTTCCGATTCCCGATTAATTTTGAACCCGACTTGTCATTACACTTGCATTCAGGGCTTCCAAACTACAAGCTGTATATTTTCTGAGTATAAAAAACCATCCATTTCTTTACGGTATTAGGAGGAAACAATATGGAGTTCATAAAATTTAACAGTTGATCTGGGTCATATTGCTACCTCTACAAGCTACATTGGTAAATGCAGAGACATGACATTTTTATGAGGCCATTTCAGGGTATCAAAAAAATTGCCCAATTAGAAACTTTTCAAAACCAAATTATATCTTCCTTTGATTATAATATTGGGAAAATACGGCATTTTCTACTCACTGGGCAAAAGAATGGATATTTTTATGTATATTTTCCATGAAATATAAGCGAATTTGTAAGGTTATCGAAAATCAATGAGAAACTTGCATGCTACATAAGTAGCCATTTTTTGCAGAGGGTAGTACTTGCGTGCAGTCGGCAAGAAATTCATTCAAAGGCCGGCACTTTGATGTAACTGAATTATTATAGAATTCTGTTATACAATGACTGGTTTTACAACTTTACTTAATTGATCTTTTCGAAACGGCAACGCATTTTGAAATCTCGGCTGATATTTCATGAGTTAGCCCACCTTCTGTATATTATAAATTTTATCGTCAAGAATGGATAAATTCGTCGAAATCCACATCCTATTGTCCACTGACATCTTTTTGCCTTTGTGATATCGTTGACCTCGCTCTTGTTCAACATCGACCCCAAGAATGGACGCCAGCATGACCAAGACAAGCGGTTGCCCAACAGCTAATGTTTGTAAGGGTGACCTGTTGGGGAGTTTTTCTTCCTGCAATCTTCATTCGAAATGTTGCATGAGCTTGGGGAACTTGTCGGTCGAATGAGCGTCTGACGAGCATGTTTCTTGCACCTGTTCGGCTGCGTAATTGTCGCCTTCGTCTACGCTCTCGGTAACGAGGCAGGCGAACTCATAGTTAAATGCATCGGTGCGTATCGTCATCCACATACGCCGGCTAGACTTATACACTCCCGTCATTCCTTCACCTCTGTAAATGTTAACCCAATCCTCCTTTGGCTAAAGACGATGAATGCCTCCTTGCGCCTGCGGATACTGCCCCGCGGTGGAAAACTTAGACGACGAAATACCGATATGGGTGACGAGTGACTTTTTACCTTAGTGATCCTAATGTGCTGGCGACAGTCCCTTAGTATCGTTAACTTGAGGAATGCCTCGCCAATGAGCGAATTAGTTTTACTTTTTTCACAATCAACTGACAAACACAGGCGACTTTAGAGGTATGTGCATATTAAAAACTTGGGGGGCATTGACCTAGCGGACTTTTCCTTTTTAACCTAATTGTTGCTTACAACTGTTTACACGTTTTATCCCATGTGGGCCCAAATAAATGGAAGCTTTAAAAATTTTCTTTCAGTAAGTTCGTGATGAGTATATACATACAAAGACTCAAGACACTTTTAGTGAAATTTTGACACTATCGATATTTTAGTCATTTTGGTGACAATAACTTATTAAGGCCGTTTGCCTTCTTATCTCATTTTATGTGTCATCTGTATAACTTGAGTCCTGAATTGCGAAAACTGAAGTAAGAGTTCTTTATTGCCACGTTGAATTAACTATTCTGCAGGCAAAGTTTGAGATGCTTATTTAAGTGTCATCTCGATGTCGCACTTCTGGCACCTACAAGGTCCCACGGCCTCCTAACATTAAAAATTCATCGCTCTTCTTCAGTAAACGCCGTATCTCAGTGGCTCTAGTGGTTTATTGTTCCCTTTATTTCCGAAGAAATTTAGCTTCTGTAGTCTGATCTCAGTAGTTCTTTAACGTAAAGTAGGTGGACTAACTCGTGAAATGTCAGCCGAAATTCCGAAAGGCGTTTTCGTTTCGTAAAGATTAACTAAGTAGGGTTGTAAAACTAGTCAGCCTGCAACATAATTCTATAATTATTCAACTACCTCAGGATGCCGGCTTTAGAATGAACTTCCCACCGGCTGCATGCAAAAACTAGACTGTAAAAAATGATTACGTATGTAGCATGCATCTTTCTCATTGATCAGTGATGCCCCTACAAGTCCAATTATATTTCATGAAAAACGTCCATAAAAATATTCATTCTTTCGCTCATTCGGTAGAAGATTACGTCTTGTTCTGATTTTATACCCGAAGAAGGGACATAATTTGACTTTAGAAACGTTTCCAATTATGGGACTTTTAAATAAGGTGAAAGGGCCGTTCATAAATCGTCATGTCTCTGCATTTATCAATGTGGCTTGTAAAGTCAACAATATAGATCAAATCCACTACTGAGTTTTATGAACCCTGTATGGTCCCTTTATTATCGTAGAGACATGTGTGGCTTTTCTTACGAAGAAAGTATACGGCTTGTAGTTCGGAAACCCTGAATCCAAGTATACCGATAGAGCGGGTTCAAAATAATAAGGTAATTGGAAAACGTTTGGACAACTGAATTATGTCCCTCCTCCGGGTATAAAATTAAAAAAAGACTTAAGTACCTACCGAATGAGCAAAAGAATGAATAAATTAATGCATTTTTTCCAGGAAATATAGTTGAACTTTTAGGGACATTGAAAATCAACGAGAAAAATTCATGCTACGTGAGTAGTCATATTTTACAGAATGTAGTTTTTGAATGCAGCAGAAGGAAGTTCATTCGAAAGCCGGCATCCTGAGGTAAGTAAAATATTATAGAATTATGTTGCAGACTGACTAGTTTTACGACCCTACTTAATTAATCTTTGCGAAACATAAACGCATTTCGAACTTTTGTCTGATATTTCATGAATTAGCCTACCTACTGTATCTTCGATACGCCCACCCGTTGACGCTGTCTGTACGTATCTAGAGTTTGCCGAATTTTATGCTAATGGTTCGAAAACGTGATGCCTGCAAATCTGCTACTGGCGATTAAAGTATATTAGCATGCCGAATGGTAGCCTAAGCGAATGAATTACTTACCAATCGCATTTGTTGTAGTCATGTGCAGCAACTAGAGAATTCATCACAAACAGACTAAGAGAGTGAAGTTATGCCGATAACGCAGCTCGGGGCGGTTTTAACTTCAAACAACGGTGGTAACTAGGGAACGGGGCAAAATGTAATTAATCATTAACTGCGAAACATAGTCCGTATAAACGTTTGAACATTATTAATCTACCCGGCTCCTAAGGTTGGCCGAACTAGACCTCTTAATAACGCTCGCCTCTTTTTGTTCGGGATAAATCACGTTAAATATTCTTTTTAATGAAACTGACTGTTATCGTCCTCGTCTCCGATCACTTGCATGACGCTCCGATATTTTTTATAAAGCTAGCTCGCTAATTAAATTTTTCAGTGAAAAATACGCAACATTCTACACTCTAAAACGGATTTAATAAGGGCCTAGAAGCACAGTGGTAGAACTCACCTCAACCGAAGATTTTATTTCGAATGCCGTAGCTCTTAAAACGAACTTCGCGTGCCCAATCCCTGCACCTTCAATACGTTAGCAAAAGTATATTGATACAAAACTTATCAGCGTCAAAGCGGTTCATTCTCCGTGACAGCGGTAGCATACTATATTTGTCGGATCCAAGAAAGTCAGTTCCTATTGCAGTTACCTACATGCCAATGCTTTGAGTAGTACCGACTTAACCAGGCGCGGACGGAGATGGCAGGTACTACTGAAACACTCCCTGCTATCTTCTACAGCATAAGGCAATCTGGAGGCCAGAATTAAAACAGGACCCCTTTACAATGTGAGAAAGAGTTAAAACTCTCTGTAAAAATTAATTCTTCGCATAGAATATTGACTCTTCTAAACGGATAATGCGGAAACAGCACTGAGACTAAGACAAGATTGAATTGCATGTACAAGCATTTTTTTGCTTTAGGCCTAATCGTGCTTTTTTGAAATCACATGCATTTGGCCAATGCAAAGTGACCAAAACACAATCCGATGATTTAGACTTTGGGAAGAATGAAAAGAAACTGTCTTCAAACCATGTTCAGACCGGAGAAATGGTGTCAATTCCACATAACGTTCACTATATGCTATAACACAGTTCTACCACCAGTATCGACTATGTCCATCGTGTGCTTCAAGGCAGAGTGAGAGTAGGCATGGTGGGGTGCGCGTACTCTAGTTTCTCGTGATATGAGACTTGCTCTGCACCTACAGCACTCTCTCCTTCCCACCCAGGCCCAGTGTTATGACCAAGTCAAAAAGACCAGAGGTAGGAGGGGCCACAGGTGGCAGGCACGGCGAAAACCCGCACCTAGGCGTGTCACCACCAGAAACGCCTGGTCCGCACGGACACTGACTTTCTACCACAACAAACACAGGGCAGCAACACAGATCCCCATGCGCGTGCGGCGTGAGGTTGCACGTGGGCGTGTCACCGCACCCCAAACGTAAGCATTTGTTACGAGTTCACATTCTCGATAACGCCTGCCGGACTTCAGTTTAGCCCTTGTGTTGATTCGACACACTTACCGCATGACTCCTTTCAGGGGACAAATAGGATACATAGGTTAAACGTACAGTGAGCGACCGATCTCATGAAATGTCGACCAAAATTTGGAAATTTCTTTTTGATTAGGAAGAATTGCTTAGGTACCGTTACAATAATGATTATCAAGCGGCATAATCCCATAATTTTTCGGACTCGTCAGGAAGTCGGCTTTTTAATGCATTTCTTTTTAACCTCCTACAGAAACCCGTGCTTGTTAAGAGTTGACTACTTAAGTAGCATACATATTGACAGTAATTTGTAATGGTTTTATAAATTTAATATATTTTATAGAAAACATGCATAAAATATGCCTTTCTTTGCTCGTTCGGTAGAGAATCACGTTATATTTACATTTTATATCTCAACAAAGGGTATATTTAGCTTTTGGAAACGTTTCCAATTATGAGATTTTTAAGAACTGCCATTCATGCAGCACCGTACATGTCCGTTTGCCAATGCTTCTCATGAAATGTAGAACATGTTCCGCAATATTCTGTTAACTCTAAATGGTATCTTTTTTAAAGGCCTAGAGGAATATATGATTTTCTTTACGCCGAAGGCCTGCACCATGTGGACTCAATTCGCTAAAATTTAAGGCAATGGCTAATCAGGCTCAAACTTATTCTGGCACTGGAAAACTTTTCCAAAACCAAATTATACCCTTCCTTCAGGTATATACTATAAAAACAACGTGATTCTCTACCGAACGAACAAAAGAAACCATATTTTATGCATGTTTCCTATAAAATATATTTGAATTTATAAGACCACCGAAAATCAATAGGAGGAATACATGTCATTTAAGTAGTCATTTGTTACCGAAGTGGTTCCTTCAGGAGGTCAAAAAGACGTTCATTCAAAAGCCGACATGTTGCCCAGTCCAAAACGTTATAGGATTGTGCCGCTCAATAATCAGTATTGTAACGGTACATAGGTTATTCTTCTCAATCGAAAAAGCATTTCCGAATTTCGGCCAACATTCCATGAGATCGGTCACTCACTGTAAATGTCCCTTCAGATTCAAAATTTAAGATCATATAAATTACATCAGCTCCCCACATGTCTCTAATATTTGACTGACGTTTGCATAGTTGAATAAAACACGACCTAAATACAAACAATAGGGGGAAATTGTCAGCTAGTCGTTTCCGACCGCACCAGATAGAAGCAGACTTGACAACTCACGGCGAGGTCTCAAATCTGCAAGGCACAGGAACAAATGAAAACAGTATGCAACTTTTTATGGAACGGGCTTTCGAAGGCCACAGAGTCCTTCAAAGAAAAAAATCGTTTCTCCTAAAAAATGACGACGAAATAGCTTAATTCGTCCTAGAAACAGTAACTTTGTTCTTTAAAAAGCATTACCATTCGTCTTGCCTCTTAGCAGATGTTAAAATAAGCACTGAACCGGCTTTTCGCCTTCCATGGCTATCAGTCATAGATTCCCCTTAAAAATTCTTTAATGAATATTCACTCCAACACCGCAAAGGTAAACGCGTGTGGCGTAAAAATCCAAGTCGGCACTAAATAAGAACATTCTTCGCGCAGCATAAGCTCATAATCAACTGTGTTAATCAGCCGCACGATGCGACTCGACCGTCCCTTTTGTACTTTTCTCCGTCGCATGACAGTTTTTTTAATTTATTGACGGGTTGGATTAAATCGTAGTACATTGACGACCGCACTTCATGCACTTCATTTAAATGAATAGGCGTGTACCAAGTGCGTCTAAAACTTTAGTTCCTGGTCTCAAGGGAGAAATGAAATCAGAGGTTGAAATAGGCGGAAAATGATCAACATATGAAATCCTGTCCTCCACTGCATATCCAATAGTAGAAACTTAACTCGCCTAGTTACATCACCACAATACCAGGAGAAAACTGTCCAAAAGAAATGGAAAAAGGGGGAAGTATAATTATAGAGTTTTCATTTGAACTAGTTTACGCAGTGGCCTTCTAGTGAAGACCCCAGTTCTATCTGCCAATAATACATTTTCAATGCCGTCCAATTTAATTAAATCCGATCTCGCATTTACAAATTAACACCTTCTCGCCGTCGTGCTCTATTCGTCCTAATGAGGCATGCTGTGCGGCATTATGTTTGGCCGGTCTGAACTGGCTGTCTCCGGGACGAGTAGGACAGCATGGGCGATGAGGCATGAATGAGTGTTTTTTGTACTGGCTGAAAATGCCAGAGCAAATCCCCCTTAATGCGTCAAATGATCACACTGCAAATTTTCACTGTTTAGAAGGCGAAAACTCCGGACAAGTGCGTAAGCTGACATAAAATTTGCATTCGCCAAGTTAGCCTGTTTTCCATGAATTTTCTTCTAGTCATAAACTTCCGCTCCGCAGGCACTAACGACGCATGCTGGTTTATTGGGAAAAATTACGCTTAAAGAAACGAGGCGCTTGAGCGACCAGTTATATGCTGCATGTCATGTTTGACTAGGACGGGCAGATGAGTGCACGTGAGTGTAGCTTGTCAAGCACTTTTAATGATACCATTTGACGCTGGTATAATACTTATGGTCGAAGATTAACACTGGCCAAAAGGAAAAGGCTATGGTAGTTTAACCACTACTGATAGGAGCGAATGGGCGTTCCAGGAAGCAGTTCAGAAGAAGAGGAGAATGTGATCACTGGCGCCAAGTCACATGGCCAAAAGACCTACTGCCACAGCAGGAAACGTCTGGAGTCGTTTACCGGATCTGATGTAGTTGTGGACAAAGCAACTATGTCGGAGAAACAGGGAGATTACTCCGTACGCGAACTGCCGAGTATGCAGCAGCAGTGATGCGGGGAGACGCTTACTCGCAGGCGGCGACACACTCGACGGGACCCGGCCATATTTTCAAATTTCAAGGGGCCGAAATCCTGCCGTGGCAGCGGGTCTTTTGGCCTCATGACTTGGCGCCTAATGGTTGCTTCCGGCCCGATCAGTCACAAACGCAGCTGCGTAAGGGCGCTATACCGGCTCGTTGAGACGCACTGCAGTGAAATGGAAAACAGGGTTGCCGAACTGCAATATCTTCGACGGGTAATGAGAGCCAGTGGTTACCCCCTCAAGTTTGTCAACCAGTGCATTTGAAAAGGACACCAAAGACCAACTCCAACCGGCCCCAAATATTGGCGGGCTCTTCCGTACGTAAAGAACATCTCGGAAGCCGTCAGTCGTCTTCTCACTCCAATTGGAGTTGGGGTTGCACACAGGCCGGAAGCAACCATTAGACGCCAAGTCATGAGGACATAAGGCCCGCTGCCACGGCAGGAAACGTCTGGAGTCGTTTACCGGATTTGGTGTAGTTGCGGACAAAGCAACTTTGTCGGAGAAACTGAGGGATTACTCCGTGCGCGAATGGCCGAGCACGCAGCAGCAGTGAGGCGGGGAGACGCTAGCTCTCAGGTGACGGCACACTCGACGGGACCCGGACATATTTTCAAACATCAAGAGGCCGAAATCCTCGCAAGGGGTGACAACCGCGTGAGCCGCGAGCTGCTCGAGTCATGGTTCTCAGGCCCGCAATCCATCAAAAAGTGCAATGACCTCCCAGTACCATATTCCGTGCTGAAATTTTCCCTGGACCGGGGAATCAGTCACGTGCGAAGGACGCGGACGAGCAATTATCACAGTGACAGTGAACCAATTTGCCGCGCAATCATCACATCAGCATCCAGCAAGGATGACGAAATCACGGCCATTACCGACTCGGACTCGAACTGACAAGCCGCCACCGCATCAATTATGACCCCAGCGGTTATTACGAGAGCTGTTTATTACAGTGCGCATATGGTCCCACGACAGCCACGTGCTATGAATACTGCACTCCTTATGCCACCATCGCCTTTATCTGCGAGTGTATCTGATGACGGATTCGAGTGAGAATCCGAAGCGTCAGGCCAATAAATTTCTGGTTCCAGTGATGGCATCTTCGTCTTCTGAACTGCTACCTGGAACTCACCTGTTCGCTTCTATCAGCAATGAAAAGTTTATTCGTCTGACGTTTCGGATTCTCAGTCGAAACCATCAGTAGAGACGGTCTCTGATGATGGGCTCGTGTGAGAGTCCGAAACGCCAGGCCAAGAAACTTTTCATTCCAGTGATTGTATCTTCTTTTTCTTTATAACCGCTACTTTCTGTTTGTCCTATACCGGTCAACAATACTGGCAAATTTAAATTGAAACTTGCCGTTCTACAATAACAGTAACAACCAGGTCACTCCATTGACTCCGCTAAAAGCACTGAGTTTTGAAGGCAGAGTCGCACTTTTTTAATCACTAGACTCAGCAACACTTTACGAACGAAGAACCCTACAATGGTAGCAGCTTTTAATCTATCTCAGCATAAATCTATTGAGTAGACTATTTTAGTCCTAATACATCGCCTCTTTATCGTAAAAAGTGCAAGTTTTAAATGATGCTAAATTGGAAAGAACGGGCCATGAATAACACAATAGTACGGTTCTTCTGAAATAGCCCTTTTATTTGGTCTTGAAAATGGAGACCTGTGCTCTGGCAAATACGCGAACGACAAAAAGCGTCAGTTTGCTAAGTTAAGTAGAAATGGACATCGTTGTGTATTCAGGGCAAGAGCGATTAAATGTCGGGCTCTATACAGGCGTATTCTTCGCGTACAATAATTGAGGGCGTTTTATGCTAGCAAATGCATCTGCTTTTTTAGCGTTCTTGGGCATCTTTTGCCGACATATCAGGACAAAACTCAGTCGGCTGATTGCTTTGCTATTTTTGGCAACAGTATGCATTCCGCACGACTAAATGTTGAATTGCTGTAGGTCGCATCACGTAGACTGTTTTGTTAAATATTTCACAAACTCCGGAGTGGTCATTGTAATTTTCAATTTAACCACTGCCTTTGCCCAAGAATCATTTTTGGCTACGCCGGAGAAAAGGTTTCGTGCCATACATTGCAACGAGGTATTGTCCACTAGTGTAAAGTAGTCATTTCTGACAGGCTAATCGTTTAGTGTGTTGTTCCAAGTACGATTCAATTTTGGGCTTCTTATCTTCGCTTTCATGGCTTTTGAGACGTATTACTCTTCTTTCTTTGAATCCCCTGCACAGTGCATGCAGGCACGTACATTTATTTGCTAAATGCGAATTATTAGCTATTTTTATTTAAAAGCCTTATTTAAATATGTGCCATCTTACTGTATCATATGTGTAGTGATTTGTCTTCGGTCAAAATGTCTTCCGAAAATTGCTTCTGATGCATCCTATTTCTGTGCGCACTTGGACGTCAAACTGAACTTCCATTTTTATTCCACAGCCTACTTTTTATACAGTTAATAAGCTTCTGTCAAGAAGGTGGTCAAGTTGATTCCTAAAATGTGGCTGGTTGAACCAAATGAAATTTAAGCAGTTACAGGCTTGGTGGGCGTTTAATATCGAAAAAAGGATTTTATTGTTTGGGTACAAGGTTTTAAACATTCAGAGTGGATTTTGTTAAGTTTGTCTAGTCCAACATAACTTCTAGGGCGAATCTCTCGTGTGAAATGACCCGCACTTCATAAACTACTTAAAATTTTTAAATAATTCACGCCTTTCTTGGTACTTTTAACACTAATTGTTTTGTTGACATGCCTATGTTGGTCGACGTCAAAACAGCGGTCCATTAGTCTTGAATTGCAAGAATACTTAATTTGTTTATACAGAAGTCAAATCAAGCACCGGGGCTGTTATTACAGCCCGAATACACCACAAACCAAAAGAGTGATGGGCGCGTTTGAGCAAATAGTAATTTTTTACAGGTTTACATGGGCGAAAATTTGATGACTTGCGACAATGTGATGGTGGGCGAGCAATGCTGTATTTATGATTGAATTACAATGCAAGTTAATTAACATTCTTCCTGAAATTAGCGCGGCTACGAGATTACCCGTCAGAAACTTTCAAAAATCACTTTAAAAGACTGGACTGCAGACAGAAGTGTGAGAACAAAACTGAAAGCCTGGCGTATTCCGAAATTTTGAAAGTAGAGAGGCTAATTTTATTCTTAACGTCTCGTTTAAAGGAGAGTCAAAAAGCAATCTTCGAAGATTAGAACTTGAATTTATCTGATGCTGATTTTGCAGTAAGCGGGTTTTACAAAATACCGCAAGTATTCATCGTGTAATATCCCACATTCTAAATTCCGAACGCGCCTGGTCTTCATTTGTTATCCTACGTTAAAGCACACTTCTTTTTCAGCTAGCCCCTTCTTTTAAAAGAGCCGACCTTTGGTCGGACTCAGATGTGGGTGAATACCCCAATGCTTACTTCAAGTCTCACCGGAGTAATTATGCCAACCAATGGCCTTCAGATGGACTACGACCAAACCAACTATACAATGTTCTTTCTGCTGATTCACCATTGTGGCCCATCCTGGGGACAGCATAGGCGAAGTCTACCCGCTAAGTAAACCCAAACCATTGTGCGTCTGCTGTCTTTCTTCAGACAAGACGTCTGCCAGATTATCGTGCTGCTCCTTACTCGCAAATATCCTGACTTTATATATATGCGCTTATATTTCATACTCTGTGCTTGTTGGTTACTTAGAATTCCTTAAACCCCGTTCTAGTCGTTAATATCGCCTGTTCGGCCAATTCGTACTCAAATTGCACAGCCCACTCGAGGTATGTTACTAACGTATCATTTGCCATGGTGGAAATCCTACCCGAATCACCAACCAGAGGAGTTATTTAGACAGAATCATTTACCTTGCATGCCATTTAAGTAGTGACTGTTCAAAAAAATGTCTTCCGTTGAGTCAACACGAGGAACAACGTCCGCCGGAGGCCACAGCTACTAGGGTTTGGAATTAAATCAACTGACAATTTTTTCTGCCGTTAGCCCCTAAGTGGGTTACTCACTCATATCAAATTGACCAGTCCGCCCCAAAAATTGCCCCAGGTCCAGTCACCTTACGAGCTAACCAAATTAATCTCTCCCCATCATCCCGAGTAACGGGTCGCGTAATTAGTAAACCCACGCGTACTGCACGTCTAACTGTTTAAACAAAACAAATGTGTAAATATTGACTGGTTGGAACTGTATTAACATGCGATTTGTCTAGGGAAGAAGGGTAGATCCGGTAGAACGCATCTACTCTTGAACATTTTTCTGAAATTCTTAAAATACTTTGTTTCCTCCTAACTTTTAATAGTGACCCAACAGGTTCCAATCAAGTTTTTGTTCAGTAGAAAAAAAACTAAGTAGAAAAAATGCAACATTAAACACCTTAGTAAAGCAGATATAAAGCAAAAGTCGAACCGGCCTCTTCGACTACCCCAAAGGTAGCTTTAGTGTATGCAGGCAAACTTATGTGCATCAATAGTCTCCTAACTAAACCAACAAGAAAAACGCATGACTGTCCCTTCTCCGTAAGCTCTTTCATCGTTAATAAATGTGCTTGCACTTAATTGGAAAATATAGGTGAATTATCAAGGCAATTCTGTCTTACACAGCCGGCCCCTTCTGGACGAGAGATTAGTTTAGTGCCGTTTTCCTTCAGTCCACACGCAACGGAAAAATAAAGTTAGCGCGGTTATATCCGATTTAATCTGCCTATAGCGTATTATTCAGTGGTCTAGCCGATATTCCACCCGAACAATGCTTTTCGCAGGTCAGGGCCGACCGGAAAGCCGCAGTCCAGACGTGACTATCCCCTTTTTGGAAATTTTGTTAATTATTTATTTCCACACCGACTGCCAACGTGGTTAAGTCCCGATGTTGCACTGAATCGCTGCACTGAGGCGCAGGATGAAAACTTCAAACGGGGTGGAGAAAATGCCCAAAAATGCACATCTCTGTTAGAAGTCGAAGAAGAGCCCTTTGCCAAAGTGAATACGTACTGTTGGTGCTTTTTAATGGCGCGTCAACCCTGAATAATGCCACGCTAAAGAAATGAACGTAAGAAGAGAACTTCACGAAAAATAAAAAAGTAGACCGAAACTCCCGAAAATGCGGACTGCACCTTAAATAAGCATGCAAACAAAACCTGTCTCACAAGACTAGCTACGGAAAAAAATATGACCACGGCGATCCCGCTCAGCGTATGCGGATATTTGTCTGGAAATCCATCTGGCCGATCCAGAAAATTGCATTTCTTACACATTGTCTATTTCAATAGTGTATGATATGCCTGTTATTATGCTGTGCCCTCACCGAGTCAATAAAGTCCCCCCAAAGCGCTACACTGCCCTTTTGTATGTGATTTGCTCTGCACTAAAGCTTTCATCTTGCCCGAATCTGTTACTTTGTGGAAGTGCACAGTTCGACGTGGTGAAAAACCACTGGCGTCTGTTTGCTGTAAAATAGCGTGGTAGTTCAGTCTTTCATGGGGTTTCACTATATGATGCGACATATAAACCCCTGTTTCGTTAGCTTACATTTTCTTCATGTATACAATAATATACAGTAGGTGAGCTAAACCACGAAATGACCAAAATTCCGAAACGCGTTTTCGTTTCGAAAAGATTAATTAGGTAGAGTTGTAAAACTAATCATCCTGCAACAATTCTGTAATAACTTAGTGACTAGAGGATTCCGGATTTCAAACGAACTTCTTTCCGGCTGCATGCTTAAAATATACTCTGTAAAAATAACTACTTAAGTAGCATAAGTTTTTCTTACTGATCTCCGTTAGCTTAAAAATGCAATTATATGTCGTGGAAAACATTCATAAAACCATTCATTCTCCTACTTATTCGGTAGAAGATTGCGTTTTCTTCCGATTTTGTGCTCGAAGGAAGGGTATAATTCGGTTTTCAAAACGATTCTAATTGTGAGATTTTTTAATAGTGTGGAATGGCCGTTCATTAAACGTCACGTCTCTGCATTTACCAATGCGGCTTGCACAGTTGGCAGTATGGCTCAAATCCACCGCTAAATTTTATGAATTCCATTTTGTTTTCTCTTAATACCGTAGAGAAATGTATGGTTTTCCGTACGCGGAAGTATACGGCTTGTAGGGTGGAAGTCCTAAATGCAAGTGTAACGGCAGATCAGATACAAACGTATTCGAGAATTGGAAAAGATTTTGATAACCGCAAAACTTTGCGTACGTAAGTAAGCTTACTGACTTCAGCAAATGGAATAGGATTTCAGTACATGATCTGGAGGCATTGTAAAACCCTTCAACCAGTTGCCGTGGTCGTGATGTTATTATTGGCGGCTGGGATGGTTAAGCCGTCGGTCGCAATGAAAAAACTCACGTTATATTGTTTTTGACGACGGCCATTTTAATGTTATTGACAGCACATATACTAATTCTTGCAACTGGTCAGCCTCACTCCCACACTGAATATAGACCAATGCGGGTCACGCAGAAATATGCACCGATTTTCAAAACGCACCATAATGCTCCCGGATAATAATTACTTTGTTAAAAGCCTTGAGAACCTAAGGACGATGTCAGTTGGAGTCTATATGTTGGCTGGACACATGCGTATTTTCACTGAAAACGGCTGTGGTCTTGGTTGCGTGTTTTGCAAATCAAGGTTCTCAGTTGCGATTGCCATCTATTTGTCATCCTGATTCACACTGAAAGAGCTCTGCTTAGCGTGCTGACTTTACGTTTTTCTTTCTCACCGGAAGTTCATCTTTTCCACATCTAAACTTGGGGCTTAAATGCAGAATTTTTTCTGCTCATACCAAAAAACATGTCCTTCAAGCTGATGGTCCTGCGCAGCAGAAAAATAAAAAGGCCAACAATTTGGGCTTGCCTAGGTTGTTTTTATCACGCATTTGTACCGGTTTTAGTTTCGTTCCGGAAAATGATACATCTTGTTTTGAAATTATCAAAAAAAACAATGGAAAAGACACTTACCTGACTATAGAGTGCGCCACGGCACGTCCATCACGAATCATAAGAATGAACTTTGAGTTGGGAAAAATTTCGAAAAGAAAGCCCATCACACTGTCAAGGAAGGGATCTTTGACACAGTATCTTTCGGCTGGGGGTCCGCTGCGAAAGATGATGGCTCGTATGAATTGCAAAAAGGCAGCATCAATGGTATCCCGGGTGATTCCGGCGTCCGCGAGTCGTACCATCTCTGGCTTGCCAACAATCTGCTTGCTTAGATGCAGGATTCGTGGAAGTATGCGAGTTTCTGGCCCGCAACGAACTTTTGGGTGAACGTCTAGCAGAACCCGCATTAAGGTTGTTCCTGAGTTGAGAAAAAAAAACTGTAGACTATCAAATTGTTCTTAATCCAAAACTGCCAGTCTAAACTGCAAATGTTAACGAGCACGGTCCCCCTGTATGTCCCCCGGGTTCACAAATGAATCGCGTTTGGGACCTTATTTTCCACTATACTAAATCATGCAAGAGGGGCTTTATTTGTCCAGCGAATTCCGACGGCACATTAAGTGCGCATACTTTGTCTCAAGCTCGTGTCGCTGCAAATTTTCTAACTGTCTGCTCGGGAAACTTCGATCACAAAGTAACCAATACTTATTTTTTAATTCTCTTAATCAGTTCAACTCGTAATATGACTTCCAAAAAGTGCGGCTCGGTTGGTTAAGATATGGTTGTATTTTAAACCCTTACTGCCGGTGCTTTACATATGTCAGGCTTATAAATTATGAAGTACCGCCAGCGTTTGGCGAATTCCAAGAATTAAGTCCAATTATGTCTTTTAATACGGTAAATTAAGCGATACTGAGCGGTAAAAAGTGTTGAAAAGCATTAATGACTGTTTTGCTTTACCAATGTAGCCAATATCTCTCTCTTAGAACAGTGTTCTCACTTGGAGCACAAACATGCATCATTCATCGTCCTTGCGATCGTAAAAGGACTCAAGGTAATTTCAAGGTTTCAATACTACCACCATCAATTTTTCATCCGCAACTTTTTTCGATTCTATCATGTAAAAATGGACATACGGTAGGTAGACTAACTTATAAAATGTCAACCAAAATTCCAAAGTGTGTTCTCGTTTCGAAGAGATTAATTAAGTAAGGATGTAAAACTAATCAGTCTGCAGTACAATTCTATAATAATTCAGTTACCTCAGGACGCCGACTCTCGCATGAACTTCCCTCCGGCTGCATGCAAAACTATACTCCTTAAAAACTACTGCGTACGTAGCATGCATTTTTCTCATTCCTTTTCGATGCCCCTAAAGGTTCAATTATATTTCGCGAAAAACATGGGTAAAAATATTCATTCCTATACCCATTCGGCAGAAACCCACGTCTTCTTTTAATTATATACACGAAGGAGGGACATAAGTTGGTTTTAAAAAAGTGTCTTGCTGTGAGACTTAAATACCGTGAAATGGCCATTCATAAAACGTCATGTCTTTGCATTTAGCAATTTGGCTAGTAAATTTGACAATGTGGATCAAATTAACAGCTAGATTTTATGAATCCCATATGGTCTCCTCTCAATACCGTAGAGAAATGTGTGGTTTTCTGTACGCGGAAAATACATGGCTTGTAAGTTGAAAAACCTTACTGCAACTGTGACGGCAGAGAGGGTTCAAAATTACTCGGGAATGATAAATTCTTTTAAAAACCGAGTACTATTCTTTCTTTGGGTATAAAATTGAAGGAAGACACAATTTTCTACCGAATAAGCGAAGGAATTAATATTTCTACGCATGTTTCCCTGATATATCACTGAACTTTTAGTGGCATCGAAAATCGATGAGAAAAGTTCATGCTTCTTATGTAGTCATTTTTTACAGTGTATAGTTTTTGTATGCAGCCGGAAGGAAGTCCTCCCGAAAGCCCACATCCTGAGGTAACTGAATTATTATAGAATTATGCTGCAGACTGACTAGTTTTACAAACCCACTTAATTAATCTTTTCGAAACGAAAACGCATTTCGGAAATTTGGTCGACATTTCATGAGTTAGCCCATTTACTGTACCTGTTAAGAAAGCGGTAAGCAGGTAGACAGATCGAGCTTGCGGGTACGCGTGCTAGACTGTACAAGCAACATCATCATATTTTTGATGTGGATACATTGGAACTGCGCTCTAGCCTGTTATACTTTATCGCCCTTCCTTAAAATACCTCTCTGTAACTGTCCTGCAAACGTACTCAACAGCAGTGCGTAAGTTATTTCCCCGCGCTGTCACAAATGCACTGTCGGTCGCTACACACCTTTTTAATGCGTTTTATGCCCACCGATGCAGAAGTGCAACTAATGCTCAGTCTACGCCAGATAAAAAATGTAGCTTTTTGCCCAATAGTTTTTTCGTTATCCTGAATATGCCGGCAACATAGCCGGTGGTATTTATCATGTTTTCGCATTGCGGAAGCTCACAAGGGAAGGGGCTCACTTGACCTACAGAATTAATACTAAAGCAGTCTCACACAGAGATGTACGGAATGCCTTTCCTTAGCTTGACTTTGAAAGCACTTTCGAGGTGCATTTCCAAGCTACAGAAGCAATTTACCCAATTCCACCCTCTGGTTAATTCCCAACTGGAAGGGCCAAAAAACTACTTCTAACTCAAACCTGTGCTACTGCAATCCTGACTCGGTCTGTAAGTTCGAAATATTTACTAACACAAGCCAAAGGCGTTTTCAAGTCTTTACCACTTCAGCAACTGGGCATACCTGGTCATTTTAGCTACTTGCACAAAGATATTTCAGTTTTTGGTCCGCCATATTAAGAAACAGAGGAGAATTCTAACACTTTTCTGAGCTGAAGTTTAAGTTATTGTTAAAAACCATGCTCAATTGCTTTCTTTCTGTGAGTGTTGCATGTTGAACTTGAAATACTGTCAGGTCTTGTCCTCACGTTTATGATACAAGCATCGTGCACCGATATCATGTAGTTTTACTCATTATCTCACCCGGCTGTCTTCAAATATATCTGATCAAATCTGCACGCAAACAATGGCTTGACGAACGATTGGAGAGAGAGGGGAGAAGAGAGAGGAAGAGATAAGAAGTTGTTTTCGTCTCAGAATGCCTTACCAAAATAGTTTTGCCATGCAGCTAAAAGCAACGTATTTGCTGTATTCGTGTTTTCACTTATTTTAACAGTCCAGCTAAGCATGATGTTTGCTCTACGGAAACAATTTTTTTACAAATTACCTGGAAATCACGAATATATAGCCATTCAAACCGATATCCCTCATTTCATTAATATATAAAGCAAACAGTTAGCTCAAATGAACGTTTGAGAACCTGCCTTCATGCCCATTTTGGAGTTCAGCATTCACATCGCACTGCTTCACACGGCTCTCTCTCTCATTTTTGAGTAAGAACTTTTTAGTTCAAGTATGTTCTTCTCTACTGCCTTCGTAACTTTAAAGAACATTGTGCATTTTTTTAATAATTTTGCAAGCCGGTTGCATGAGGCTAGGCGTACGCAAAACAGTATTCTTTACATCACTTTACGTAAAATCCTGCATCTGCTTATCATCTTCACTCAGAATAATTAGCAAACATTTTTGACATATTTAATTGCTCATGTGATTGTGGATGTTTTGTTTTAAGTCAGTTGGTGGAGATTTATTTCACTCCCAGAAAGACCGAACTACAGAAAGAGTAATTGCCACGGACTTACTAAGATATGCAGGTGATTATGAAATTGGACAAAAAACGATTTAAAGGGTGGCATGGTTGGGTATTCCTTTCTTTCTATGTTTCGTGCACGACGCTCCTTGAAATTTCGTAACTTGTTGGGAACAGATTAGCTTTGAACAAAAAGATTTTGACGTTAACATAAGGGAAAAAACTTACATTCTGTAAGCTGTTTGCTATGCTTACATATCTGCACAAATTTTCTGACACCTCTAAGAGCACTTGCTACGCATTATTAATTTAAAGACTTACACATAGCTCCGTTGACACTGACTGCGATCGTGTTTCACTAAAACTGCCCGAACAGACTTCTGATTATTCAGCATTATCACCTTTATTTTGGCAGACTGTCTGGCATTCTCATTGCTAGGGAGTAAACGGAAGCAAACTATTGTCTTCTGTCATCGTAACCTTTTTTGCTTTAGTCAATAGGGGTCGTGCACAAAACGTCCGAATTATAAGATAAAATCACCTGTTTCCTCATTAACGTTTGTCAAAACAAAGGCAAGGGCGAAAAGTAGGCCGAAACGGAGGCCTTTCTGGACAGACAGATGATGAGAATTCTGCTGCATTTGAGCGACGTTAACCCTCTCTCGCTGTCTGTCTTCTAAGAATTTGCAGCAAAAGGATCGATGCATTCCTCCTAAGCTGTCAATTTTGCCATCTCTCCGGCCTTTGTAACTCTTTGCGAGCCTCGCACTATTGTCCGCTTTCCCCCTCCGCGATCCCCCCCCTGCCGCTACCATGACAGTCAGCGCTCTATTTTGAGTCCACAGGTACACCTGTCCGAGGGGGGGGGGGGTAGGTCTGTGTGACAACTGTTGCCGAGCGGTGCATTAGCACAAAAGGGGAGGTCCAACTGAGCTGGCTATATCCCAACGCAAATGTCCTTTGTCCAGCTAGGCCCAAAGTGCCGGCAAACTGGACTGGTTGCCAAAGACGCGCGTCAGTCAGGCAACCCCTGCCCTCTCTCCAGGGGAATGCATAAAACCTGAGTATTCGACCCAACTGCAAGAAGGCTGCATAAGCTCCAAATTGCGAAGACAGGCATGATGCAGTTTGACGCCTGGGTCAGGGCTCCACGGATGATTTTTAGTCAGGCTGCACAAGCAGCTACTTGTCCTGACGAAATGCGACACGTTTTACGCTCACTTGAGCGAAATGTTTAAGGGGAAACGCGATAGTTTCGTGCTGCGGTAGTAATGCCGTATGAATTTACACTTATGTATAGGGATGAAATACGTTACACATGTACTTATTTTATTCCTAATTCGTCGTTGAATATGGACAAGATAATGCAGCAAAACACGCAAAATTTAAGGATGCCACAGGGTTGTACGACTCATTGTTCAATTTCTTATGGTTATTGCATATGTGCAAAATTAACGGTTCAGTAAGAAAATAGACTAGGGCGATCAAAAAGGATTCGCGCATACTTGAGCAGGGTATGGTACTCAGAGACAGATGCGGTACAAAGGAGACAAACAGAACTTGGCAAGGATTTACACCTCATGATCCATCGTGCATTGCCAGGGTTAGATTTGGTGAAGGAGATAGCCCCCTTCTCCCCCTGTTCCCTCACACCCACCCCCAAATGAATGAATGCTGTCCCATGCTCCGCGGTCGTACGTACGCTTGACGAGGTTTCACTACACCCCAAACTCGCTCATCTATAAAATTTCCTTCCGCATGTCTTGTCACCCTTGTTGGGTTTAAATTTAATCCTGATAAACAATCTTTTATCTTCGACAAATGTCCCTTTTTATGGGAAATTTATTTTTTATTTTGGTTTTCTGACGTGTATGAAGACTCGGTTAGAAATACGGTCGCCTCCAAGGATCCAAAAATGGCTTTTACAGTGAAACAATTTTTTGCAGCGCAGCCATCGCATTTGACCCGGTTGGAATATTTCATACAAATAGTCCGTAAGACGAGATTCAAACATTAATTTTTTGACGAGGATGGACACGAAGGTGTATGAATGGACCTCCATCTTAATTTATTTATGAGTATAATGGTCTCAGGCAATTAACCGATTAAAACTACTCCATCTATTATTAGTGTTTTTAGTAGGCAAGTCGAAAGTTTGATTTCTTGCTCGGCTTCGAAAGTGAGCTGAATTTGGGTTGAATACCTTATCCAAAGTTCAGGATTTTTATGATTTAAAATGGGCTGGAAACCTCAGTGGATTGAAAAATTCCCACATCTAAGCCGATTGCCTCCGGTGCAAAAACTACTACATTTCAAAATTAAAACATCCAGTACACACTCTTTCTTTGGTGGAACTCTTCATCTTCATAGTATGCTGAAACCAGTTGTCATGACAACTGCTTTGACAAACTTTCTTTTCTAGAAAATCATAAAACGTAGGCCGTTTTGGCAATGCGATAATGCTCCCCAACATGTGCCAAACGTCTACTTAGGATGTAGCTTTGTAATTATGAACTTTCGGAAAACAGGCGTGCTTGATTCAGTGGCTTAAAGTCATCTTAAAATCTTCCCTCTTGGTAGAAATGGGATTCGCGTGAAAGGAAAAGCAGACTAAGACGTTGGAGCTCAGTGCCGAGATTAAAAACTGGAAAAATGCGTCAATAAAGATACAATTGTAAATGTTTTGAAGTTGGCATAGAATAATATAGGCAGCGTACTATATCAAAAAAGCGTATGATATGACCTGCAAAGGCAACAGCCAAGCGATGCTGTCTAGTCTGGACTTTTTAACGGCGCCAGATAGTCAGCGCAACTTTTCTAGTCGTCGGAATCGGCACTAACGAACAGGAATGATACATGCTATGTATATAATGCCTGAAGTACACCCTTTATAAATGCTACGCTCATGCTGTGTGAGTCAAAGCGCGGAAGACACTGGTTGTACATTTATAACTTGTTTAAAAAGGCAAAAGTTTTTTTTGATGTTACAGGACCGATTACCGGGAACAAAGCATTGAGTTTATTCCTGCACGACAGTAGGCTGACATTTAACTGGGAATCTCTTGAGTTGTCAGTGGCATTCGAGGGTCAACTAACTGGCCAACAATCTTATTTTAAGATGTGTTTAAAATGACTCAAAATATTTATGAATAATACTTATAGAGCATTTTTGGACTCTTTACAGCAAACACACTTCATTTTTCAATATTTTTATTTGAAAAAGACTATTTCAACATCAATTGGGTACCAATAGTTGCGCCTTTTATAGTTCAACATGTGTTTTCATTGGCATGTAATATTATAAGAGTTTCTCTGGAGACAACTCAAATTTTCCAATATGTTTTTACTTGCAGACCTCTCAGTGCTCATATAACACTCCAAAGTATACGTACAGTGTTGCACACCCTGTGAATAGTACCAATAAACTCAGGAATATTTGGCTGCTCGCCCTGAAAACCAAAGTGTCTTGAGTTTTGGCACAATTAGAAGCCTTACAAAGACCACAATTACTTCACTGATCGAATAAAATTACATTTGGCGTTTTTTCCTATGAAATAAGTTAATTCGCCGAGTTTTTGCACATCTTGATATAAACAAAATGACTAAATATATATACAGGAATTGCAAATTAATATTGGCAGTGTGTGGCGTAAGTTTATTGTTTTCCCTAACATGATCTAGTTATATGGATTAAAACATTCTCGCTCAGAGGTCAGGAAGCAATTTGAAGAAATTCAATAGAGATACTGTTTTCTAACGATCGGCTTGGAGATCCCAACCAAGTAAGCTGTTCTACTGAAAGGGTTGCCAAAATATTTAATTAAGCGCCCAACAATATGAGAATCACTCAACCGGCTACTTCAAACTTTTATAGTCTAATTCTCATTATACAACGATCATTGACACGGTCGTAACCGCACCCAGGTGTATCACCACACTTCCTAATCTACAACTTACACTGGAAGAAGATTTTAACCAACAACAATACCCCCACAGCGGGTCAGAAAGACGACGAGGATGACTGGCTAACCATGCTCACGACCTGTACACCTAGCGGGCGCTCAAGCGCATCTACCGGCAAGGAACCACGTGCCATTAAAATTCCAGCGCACACCAGGCTGCGAGGGCCAGGGTTTGTTGATCCTGGCATAGGAGACGCTCACAATCATTAAGACCCTGAGTATGCTTTAAGCATATGGACGAAGAACTTCTCATTTAGAGGCCAGGATGTAATTATAAAGGAATACAGTTGAGATAATTTTTCTAACGGTCGGCTGGGAAGGGATAATCAAGTAGGCTGCTCCATTTAAGGGCCTGTCGAAAGATTTACTTCGGCACCTCCCGAGCTTTTACGAAAGCGACATATGCCCAACTGGTGTCGCCAAGCAACGTGAGGGTCATTTAAATGGCTACTTCGATTTTTTGTCTTATAGTCCTCATTATAGAACGATCGCGGTCACTGGACTACGGCTATATGGGCTAAAATTACAAACATCCAAATTCATGGACTGGAGTTTACTGATTTGCGGTTGGAGAATGTCTGCCTGTTGATAAAACACAGAAGATTGATGTTCGATCCGGACACCGTAGATTTCATCGACAGTGAATCTTGACATGCACAAGTTTCAGGAATTTTAACGATGATCAATGTCTGCTTTGAAAAGCTTTCCAGAGTCTAGTCATGTTTGTTACTTTTGCTTATAGCAGTAACATTTTGGTCGCCCTCTTTGCAATCCAATCATCTGTAGCCGTCAGCGAAGACAAATTCGGAACCTTTCACTTAATTCTGAAATTTTTGATGTGAATTAACTCAAAATGCCCTAGCAGTTAGGTAAATGTGAGTTCCTGCTTATCGACCCGGCAAAACCCTTCATCACACTTTTCGACCGCATCGGGTAAAAGCTTTTAGCAGGCAATGGCTTGCCTTTGCCTGCCTCTCCCTCTGGCTGACAGGTTTTCGAGATTTACAAATCGGCCACGGCACGTCAGAATATTTGCCGTCTACTGTCCTCTGCCCGTAAAACACCCGGTCATAAAACTCGTGAGTAGCAGACTGCGTCTCCTCCAAGCAGTTATCGTGGTCCAAAGGGCACAGTGATTATTTCAATTAACGGATCCCTTTGACAACCAGAAGATATTGACTCACATAACATCCTTTCCAATGCCTTGCCTGAAAGGTGGTGAAGGTTTGGAGAGTATGCAGAAAGTAGGAGGTTATAGACCGCCCAATGTCAACTCTTCAGTTCTAAACTCATAATGGGAAGGACTCTGCTGTGGTTTGGTATAAGGTACTGAAATATATCTCTCAGGGGAAAACCCCCAGTCAGCACATCATGATTTTCCTAAACCTACGTCGAGGAATATGAGTAAATGCTAAAAAAGCTCTCGTGCGAAAATCTGTTTACTTACTTGGGGCGTTGGCCTCCCGACGCCAGAGGGGAAAAGTAAGCACTGGGATAACTAGGAGCTAAACTGACCAACTCCGGACGCTAGCCGCTTACACAACGCACCCTCCCTCTGAGAAGGCGTGACATTAAACATGCTTACTGTCGCTTCCGTGGTGAAAGTCAGTTTTCTCTCTGACTAAAAAGGGGAATAACAAGATAACTGCCCTTAGTGTAGCTGTTGGGATGATTTCTTTCTCCTTCGGTTAAAAAATTGTTTCCCAAAGACACTGGTTCTGATTAGAACGATGCCCCTTGCATGCTTTCATCACCGACGTTTAGGCCAACTAGCAATATGTCACCTTCTTTTCCTGTTCTTACAGGTCCACTGTTTTGGAACTCTGGGTGATTTTCAGTTCATGGCTTTGGATGCCGCGTGCATATTTGGGTCAACTTAAAAAACACACCTCTGGTAACCTACTAACCCCCTTCTTGGTGTCTGCTTGCCTGGTCTATATTAGAATACTAGGCAGGACTGGTAAAAACAGCGTAACATTAAATGGATAGAGCATATCGACGGCATAGTTAGGCAAGGCGGTGAGAAATCAGTCTGGCTCCTCTTCGCTGAGCCCAATTCCAAGCTCTGTTTTTTTACTTCTGTGTGGTTGTTTGCAAAAAAACTTGTTTGAATTTATTGGCAACGGTCTAGAAAAGGACCCTACTTAACTGTCGACAGACTGTGGATCGTGTCATAAGGGGTTTTATCTTAGCATACATTTGCAGACTGATGCAGAAATTACACTACTAACAACGGTTACTCCCCACGACCTCACATCTGAACTCAAAATTCGTTATTTTGTGAAATTTGCTTTTTGTTCATTGTTTAATTACTACTCTCATTTAAGATAAGACTTTTGGCTAAAATCCAGGCAATTTCTGTGTTTTCTTTCATTTTGTCAGCTTACTGTGAGCGTGCTGCCCCACCAGTAAAATTCCCTCTATCATAAATCACGTATGGCACGATCCACAGTCTACTAACAGTTAAGTGGGGTCCTTCTCCATACCGTTGCCAATTTATTTTTGCCACAGCGTTCATGATGAATTTTGTCTTATGATAAACCAAACGTAACTTTCAGCCTCGTTTGCCTATAAACATTGAACGGTCAGGATAGTTGTGGGTTCTGCAGCTTTTGTCAAGAATGTTGGTAATTCCTCTGCGACAGCTTGTCATCAAATCAACTAAATGAATTGTGTCCCAGTCGGTTAGTATGTAATGATGAAATTGTAGATAAAGCAAAGGCAGCACGTCGATATTTCTCGCTCAACTATCTGATTTAGTAAATTTTAGCAAAATTGTATGCGGTAACTTCAAAATACCTATTTCAAAGATATCAGCAGGTCTTTAACGTGCGCAAAAACAATTTAATTAACAATTTTTTGGTTGCATATGGTCAGGACTCAGGCTTAAGACTCCCCAAACCCTGAAAAGCCGGTCGACCAATTGTTCAGTGCCGCGTTCGGATAGTAATATCCTTGTAGAAGTGGACCTCATTGCATTACTCAAAGAGATTCTTGAATGGGTCCTGTTGCTTTCAGTCTAGTTGTTAGTACTTCGGTTCTCTGGAGGTTCGCCTTCCTTTTACAGGTAGATTAGCGGGTTGGGTAGCAGATAGGAGTTTTCCGAAAGCTAATGCCATTTAAGACAGACTAGAATGGGCAAGAAGTACTCTAAAATTTAATCTATCTTTCAGCCAGTCATGTCAACCAAAGTCGGTGCCCTAATAGACAACATTGGAATTAAGTGAGCCGGTCTGTTTATTTTCGTCTGTTTTGCTTTGGTTGCTATGACTGTTTGACAGACAGAGTGAGAAATTGTCACCAGTTAAGGTGAAAAGCAATTAGTATCCTGTCACTCCTAGGCATGGGCACCTGAATACGCGCGTCGGCTTCATGGAAGGTAACCAGAACGTGCCCACACCTGCTTACTGAAAACGCACGTTTGCGAGAACCAGCTTGCTCCAATTGCTGGACGCCAAATGAAGGCAGACTGAATCGGAATTCTCGGGACAAGGGGCGGCATTAATAAATACTATCGTTCTTTCTATAAAAACAGTCAATCACGCGATAACGGATGTTTGTTTAGTAAATTCTAATAATATGTCAGGATTGAGTGGCTTGCCGAAGTTCAAATCTAAGTGGGTAAGTTTTGTACAAACAAATTTCAGCAAGGCTAACTAGTTAATGCTTTTAACGTCAAAATGATGGGATTTTTAATTGCCAGGGAAGGTGTCACCTATGACACGGGACTCTGTACCTTTTACATGTAGATTTTACAATAAAAATTGCTCGGAATGGTTGGGATGTGAAGACCCAGTTTGTGGACAGTCGGACTTCAGGGAGTTCACTGTTCTCAGTACTGTCTGATTTTATGTTTGTTTGCTCAAGTGGATGTTTGGCTGCCTATATTGGCCGCGAAGACGTTTGCCAAGGCGAAAGGGCAAAAGTGAACTGACCGGATTAGATCACAGTCAGGGAATTGGGTCGAAACTACACTTGCCGTTATGCATTCTCGATACCTATATATTGCTGCAGGTTTGCTTTCAACTTGGTTGCATGGGAAAGTCAAATTTAGCACAAAAAGTATTCTGTGGTTAATATCAGTGGTTTCGTTACAGATTGTTTTTTTTGAATAAATGTGGACGCTTCTTTTAATTAGCCGAAATGACGGGCATAATAAATACGACCCTAAATACTCTTTACC
The DNA here is from genome assembly GCA_902702965.1 of Spirometra erinaceieuropaei. Taxonomy (NCBI): domain Eukaryota; kingdom Metazoa; phylum Platyhelminthes; class Cestoda; order Diphyllobothriidea; family Diphyllobothriidae; genus Spirometra; species Spirometra erinaceieuropaei. Next base: position 1,775,569 of record CACRXP010000049.1, on the reverse strand, counting down.
TCATCCAAGCCATTTTGAGTGTAACTTTACAACTTTTGCAAATGTCTTCTACAGCAAGCGAGGTTTTTTACATTAGAAGGCACCAGTAAGCTGCGTTAAAACGGTACAGTGTGTTTTTAATGGGCTTCGTTTAGAAAAATCCCCGAAAATATTGGATCTCAGTTGCTAGATGGTAGACATATTTAATTAATAATGGTGCATGTACAGGCGCAATTATTTTGTGATACATAATAATATATGGAGTCTCCATATTGACCCGACTGTGGAAAACTCGGCGCCTCGGCGGGATTCGAGCCCCACGACAGTAAGGAGGAGGCTTTAGTACAGGCAACGCTCTAACCACCTGAGCTACGAGACCCTGCCAGGCGACGCGAGTTTAATCAAATCTGGGTCAAGTAACTCGCCTGCCCTACTGCAGCGTCTGGCTGTACCAAAGCTTTTCCCTTACTGTCGTGGGTTCGATTTCCACCGTGGAACCGAGTTTTTTACAACTGAGTTAATATGACTTTTTAAAAACTGCCAAAACATTTATGAATATTGAGTTTTCTTTATTTTACATAAAATTGAAACTGTTCGCAAAACTATGCTCACAATTCTCAGGTACGTTTCCTCCACGAAATATTAAAAAATTCAACAGTCTGTCATGATAGGAAACGTGACTTATGCACTTATATAGATATAATGGCGGGCAAGAATTTTGTGCATGTTGGGAAGACCGAATATGTTCAATGTTCTTCGGGATCCCACGCACGTGAATTCAAACTCTGGCGGAAAAAGGAATGCTTACTGTCCATTGAAGTTTGATTTCTAAGTATTGCTCTTGGTGACAACTACTTTTTAATGTGTCTGAACGACCGTATTTTTATTGGCAAAGCTTCCGGAATCCGGTTTTATTCTTCAGAAAGGGGCGTTCACAAAACCGGTTACAGTACTAGACATGCCTGTATCCCACCTGTAATGCTTATTATCTTCCGCCAAATAAAAGTGACTCTAACAGACAAAGGTAAATATTTTGACAAAAAATGCGTAGCCTGCTAAGTAGTAGTCAGACGGTAAAAAATGATGAGTTTAATCTTTCAAACGGTATGTTTAAGACCCTTGTATAATCAGCCACAATGTGGACTCAGGGCTAGTCAAACGTGCGGCGAGACTTTCTACTTTGACTCCACTTGACCTGCATCAATATGCCGACCTATGATCGCCCCTCAAAAACCCCATCTCCGTGCAATTTTAAAAAGCTCTCACGGGCAGCTCGGGAGAAGCAAGGAACACGCACCTGCAGAAGTCGAGTCGCATGTCAGCCTAAATGCTTTAAACAAACGCAGCTGCACAGAAGTAGCGGTGAGTGGTCCATTCTGCCGGATGTATATGACGGCCTTCAAATCGCTTGCCTGGTGGGTTTCTTTCTCCTCCGACTGTCTACGCATTTGTCAGGGTTTAGTTGCAACCACACAAGGGTTTATGGGAGGTAGGCGAGTACCGGCGGGATGCAGACTGTTGCCTGACTACGCTCAACGCGCATAGATGGCCTGTTTGTTGCATGTTTGAATCAGAGAAAATGAGGCAGGTGGAGTGGTTAGAAGGAGGGGAGGGAGGGAGGAGTAGGAGCGGGAGTCGGAGAAGGAGGAGGAGGAGAGGACATGGAAACAAAGCATGCAGGATGCAAAGGGGTGGAACAATTTACTTGACTAGCGACTTCCAGAGCCCATTAGATCGAAAGTAAGCGTTGAAGATGGACGGAAACGCAAGTAGGAGCAGCTAAGTGTATTGGTAGGGTGGAAAGGACCAAGCTGGATGATGCCCGAAAGTGGCTAGTGGGCATTTGATTAATGGATGACTAGTCGAGACGGCAACGGTAGATGTAGTGTGATGCTCTCGGAATGCAGCTCGCTGATAAACCCAGTCGGCCCTAGACTCATACAGGCACAAACAGATGCGGACTGATTTTTCAGGAAGAGAAAACCATAAAATTAGGGTCGTCGTTCTGACGGCATTTGGCTCGGAACAAATATTTCTCATAAATACGTTGACTCATGAGACGATGACGAATGTACATTGCAGGTTAGAAAATGAAGCTTTTTGAAAAGGGGTCATTCGAAATTGCCTTAAATATGCGATTAACGTGGAGGCTCTGTTTGATCTGCATGTAATCAAAGCGCTGATCACTAGATCGCGAGAACATTATGTGCAATCTACACAAGAAAGCTTTTGGCTTTCTATATACGTCAAAAAGTGTTTTCCAGAGCGATTTGCCCACTCCCAACGCTTTATATATCTTTTCTTAACTATATCAGACAATTCGGTGGCCGTGTCCATCTCATATTTATTAAGTATTTTTCTGCTCTTGATAAGCAGCACTTGGCCATGTCTACGTAATGAGTCATGAAAACGTTTTTCTTCTGTTGAAAGCAATTCCACAACTAAGTTTGCGCTTCAAAACTCGATTTTTCCAGCAGCCCTTTTAAGACAAAACCAGCGTACAATGCTGTTGATCAGACTTCCCCTAGTTTTGGGCAATCGTCATCAATTTTCGCGCAATGGTATAGAGAAGATCTTTACTTAACTGTCGGTGCCATACGTGACTTATGGCAAAGGGAGTTTTATGCGTGGGGCAGAACGCTAGACAGTGAGTTGATACAATGAAAGAAAACACAGAAATTGCCTGAATATACAGTGAAAATCTTATCCTACGCTGTTGATCGACAACGGTAGTGAGAGTAGTAATTGAACAATAAACAAAAATTTAATTTCACAAAATAACGGATTTTGAGTTAAGATGTGAGGTCGTGGGTAATAGTCGTTGTTGGTAGTGTAATTTCTGCAACAGCCTGCAAATGCATGCCATGATAAAACCCCATAAGGCACGATCCGCAGTCTAATGACAGTGAAGTAGGGTTCTTCACTATACCGTTGCTAATTTTCGGTTTTGAACATGAGCATTACTTCGGAATTGGGATTACTGTAGTCAAAGTCAATAAAAGCAGTATACCAATGTGTATGATGACACTCAAGTATACTCCAAAACTTACCACTGCGAGGATATCCGCCGACGAATATGAGAGGCTCCAATCCCTTTGAGGAGCTGACGGGGTCGCCCAAAGTTGCTGCACGTCGGTTTGAGGAGGCATTCTTTAACAAAAACAAGTAATGCAGGACTACAGTCAAGAGGCCAATGCACGCCAGAATCCGGAGTGATTTGTGTCTGCGCAGAATCCGCATCGCGTGCGGAAGCGAGTTAGGTCGAAATTATTTCCTCTTCTAAAACAAAACAATAAAAATTAAATGTCGTCACATTCCTTTTTTGGAGGCACTAAAACTCTCTTAACTGGAAATTCGGCTCATTTGCTCAAGCGGGAGCTTTTTGCAACAAGGGAACACTTTGCTTGCATTTCGTAAATTTTACAAATACCGACACTTTCAAGTAGCAAGCAAATGCCGAAAAAATTGTTTAATTGATGTTCTGACAAAGGAATTCATTTAGGTTGTGAGCGGCTAGGTGGTTGTGCATCAAAAGACGTCTGATCCTTTGGTTCTCACATTAATGTTCCCAGTTGGAAAAAGTAAAATTATGGCAATACGGCCTGCCTCGAACCATACTCGACCCCATCCCGAACTTCTGCCTTTGATTTAATTTCCCTTTCATATTGCAAATGAAGGTTTTAGTAGGAAGCACCTACTTAAACGAGATTGGTTGCAACGAACGAACAGTTTCGCAGTCGTAATTTTCCTGAAGAAGGGCAAACTTATTTACAAACAGTCCGTGTGAATTCAGAAACCGCGTCACAGTTCACTTGAGTTTAGAGGAAGAGTTGTCTACTACCCTGAAAACTTGCGTTAAATTCTTCACTTTCCGGTGTAAATTTAAAAGCCCCCGCAACAGCGCCCTCTCTTTGCTTACAAATATTATCGGGAAATTCAAAGTATTTCAAACACGGCTCCAGGAAATTTATGAAGTTGGAGGTTGACATGAAAACAAAGCTGGACTGAACATGAATTTGACTGAACAAACAATAACCTGTAGGAAACGCATAATGTCCTATAATGCACTTTTTGCGATATAGGAATGTCAAACCAAGGATTTCTTCAGTCTATAACCCGAGATGAGTGCCATCTAATTTGGGCGCCTATTTTAAACGAGTTTGTCTTTTCTTCCTTACGGCCAAATGAAGACATTTATGGCAATAAACGAAAGTATGATCATCGTTTTTGAAAGTGTTTGCAAAACTGTTTAGCCACTCAATTGTTGTGTAGCTCCTGGATATGGCTAGGTTTAAGATTTAGTACGAAAAGTGCACTGGAGCATTCGAGTAACCTCTTTTTACTTTTGGAAATTATGTACAGTGTTAAGAATTAATCCAGGGCCGTCATCTATCAAACGTTAACCAAAAGTCTTCATCAAAAAAGTTCATTACTTATTTGCTAAGCTATTTTGCTCGTGTTAAAAGTAGTATAAAGTGTTGGTTTTTAAAAACATGTGAACAGTACCACTGCTTGCGTTTACGGGTACGTTATTTTATTGTTTGAATACGTAGGCGCTGGCATTGACCCCTCTGCATACAAGAAGTGTCAGTGAGATGACAAGACGTCCTAATATGTTTACATCCTAATGCAAGTTAGTCTAGTTTTAGTTATTTTCGTGGAAAAATTAGTAGTTCAGCCGTTTTTTACTATAACTGCAAACTAAACGTTTAAGCGAACCATTTTAACAGACTAATCAAAATACTAGAGGTACACAAAAAAGAATACCGAGGAAGATGATGGGGGAAGATTTGATCATTTTTGACTTATTAGACGTCGTCAGTTATCCCTACCAAATCTCAGGTTTGGCTAACCTGATATCTAATTACTCATGTCATTTTAACGACCTTCTACAATGCTTCCATTTCCGTATGTTTGCAGTTTCTGTTGGCCATTTTGATCCATCATATGCGAACATTTAGGAATTCATCAGAGAATTAGCTGAACTAGGACAGTGTACCTAGGCAAGTAGTTTCGGAAATGCTCCAGATTTTACATACCATGTCGAGACCACTACAGGAACTGTAAACAATCGGAAATGAAAAAAACGTTTGTTCCATTAATTAACTGTGGCAAGGGATGCGAATTGGTAACTCAATGAACTGCAGTACTAATTCTGTCTTTTCGATAAGCATTGTAAAAAATGCATTTGTCCTGAGCCGACTTGAATGATTTTGTATTTAAGTCTGAAAAAGACTTTGTTCAGAATTAAGCAGTAGTCCTTACATAGAATCTTTAATATAAACAGCAAATGACATTAACTTCCAATGCAGCGCATCACCCCTCTCTATCTCAAGTAAACCTCCATTAAATAACTTACCTGTCGAAAATTTATGACCGGCAGTGTCTGCTTACGGATGGAGAATTATTCAAATTTTCCCCAACTTTTCGAATGATGCTAGCGGGCAAGGCCCCGCTTTCACATGGGTTACTTTCAAACACAGCGTTACCGCCCATCAGCAAGAACTGTATTTTACCTCCGAGGAGCTAATATAAGAGACAGTCCCAAAATCCCAATGTCACTATGACTACACATTTTCAACTAACTAAGTAAACCTGCTTAAGTGTTTGATGCAACCATGCAGCACGCAATTTAACATCGTGCCCAGATTTTGGTTTGATTATCTAACCGATGTAAATCAGAAGTCCTCCTGAGTCTTTTTGGAAACGATGAGACGCTCAAAAAATGCGCGTATTTTTGTGTCCAGCTAGTTTATTTCTGGGCTGTAAGCAAAGGGACGGGAGCTTTCGTGAGTACTTGGTGTCCTAGCAACTGCAGTAAGTTTTATGGATTATGGGCATGTTATTATCCCTCTACCTCAAAGGGAAAGGGAACACTGTCTTAATTTCCCTCGCTGTTAACTGAAAGGGTAATGGAGGCAAAGCGGTTTTTTGCTGAAACATTAATATTCAGACAGACTTTGCTCAAATGCACGGAAGTAGCCTCCATCTTCCCATAATGACTTTTGCGGTTCCCCTGAGAACCAGAACAAAATGGAAGTGCCAATTTTTCCTTCATTTATTAGAACGCAAGGCTGACCCTGTATCAGAAACGTTAAGTGTGAATATCCTATAATTGAGAATCTAATAAGATCCAAAATCATGATCTTTGATGTTGCTTTCTGCACCTTCATGTAGTCAAAGCCTACGAAAGGATGAGTGTACCAGATAATTTATCAACTGCAAACAGGACCCAAATTTGTGCATGCAGTGCCAAACCCCGTAATTTTAATTTTGTTTGATGTTAAAGTGGGGCATTTTAAGTGAGACATGATGGACAGTAAGCTTCTATAGATTAAAAAAGACGGCCAATTTTCGTGCCATGTGTCGTTGCAAAAGCAAGTTTTCCGTCTGTCTAAGAATATTTCCTTCAGTTTAAACCATTAACCCGAATGGTCTTTCACTTTGTTCTTGTCACTTTCCGCCTTAAAATCGGAAGTCGCAATCTATTTGTTCTCATATAATTACATTTCCATTAGTTATGCTGCGACATATTTTATAGAAAACATATCAGAAGACGTAAAATAAAATATCATTTGCGGACATTGCACAATCTACAAACCGCTGTTCGTGTACAGTTGTTAGAATACCTCCTTTTGTTGGCAATCAGCCAATGCGTTTTCTACGGTTGCCATAGCATGATGGTTTTTTCTTCTAAAAAATAGTTTCTTCAAGTCATTACTATGCATGTATTATGAAACCTCCTTCTCTTCATGAAGGAGAATAAATAGGACGCGATTATGTAATTGCTGCAACAAAACTCTCTTGCAACCAGAAAACAACCTACAAAGCTTGATATCTTTACCGCGCCCTTCCTGCTTTTACGTACATGTCTGTAGTTATGGCTTAAAAATGAGAAGCTTCCGTTTATTTATTCTTCCGGGGGACTGTGGATGGCATTAAATGGACTTCTTTACTAAACCTGACTGCGGCATCAGAAGACTTTCTAGGAGATCCGGCATTTCCTTGATATTTCTTCAGTAGTAGTATATGTGACAATGGTGGAAAATCAAGTCTATCAATATTTCGATGTTTTTCCGCATCTAAAATCCACTTAGGGATGCCTAAAAGTCAACTTTCGTCAAGGGCCTGCTGTGACACTTATATGTTCTGATCGTTTGCGCCTCAGCAACAAACCTTCGTACGCCACCACTTGGTAGCCACATAACGAGTGCACGGTATATTACGTTTTCATGAGTTTTGCAAGAATATTTTGAGCTAGAGACACGCATTTCAGCAAGAACCGGATTTTAAGTGGAACCATCCTACGTACAAAGATATATTTCAGCAATTCTGATCCTGGCTCTCATAAAAGTCTAGCAGCCTTTTACAAAAAGTGTTTTCAGCTGGAACATTTTGCATCGGACTTGCGGTTGGTATGAGATTAATGTAGATAAGGGTAACAGCGGGGAGTATCATCTTTAAAGGCTGTCCTAAATTTCAATAACTTGTTCAAAAAAAGAGGTTTGATTGTTGAACAAATAAACTATTTGAGTAGAATTCTCTTTTTTATCACTTATTTTGTACATAAAAACCAGTGATCCAGTGAAAAGCAGGTAAGGAAAACAAACAAACTAAAAGACGAAGAAGGAAAAGAAAGTAACAGGCTGACAGTCCATAAAAGCAAAATGGTAGCATTTATCGCTAACACATTCAATCAGAAAGTTAAATTTGTGTCTCTTCTATTAGCATACAAATTTTCTTGCTTATTACGCATGATGTGAATGCTAAGACACTGACTGTGATAATTGAGTCACTTTGTGCAACAATACGAATTTTTTGATTTCATTTAAATGAAAAAAGTATAGAAATGGAATATTCCTCTGGCGTTGTTTTTTATTTGCTACCATATAGTAGTTTGTATTGCGCTGTAACTTTTTCTGAGAAACCAGAGTTCAAAGACAACAAAGGCTGACAGTCGCCTGGCTAAACGTAGCTACATAAAGCAGTTAATAAGCCTTTGTGACTTACAACCGTAAACAGTGCATTCTGGTTTTAAACGTTGCTAATTAGTAATTGACAGAGTGATCTGATTCTTAAATTTATACTAAGACATAAGCCGTATTATTAATACTCTGTCCAGGTCAAGATTTCAATGGACAAACTGTCCATTCCGTTTACATCCTTTGTCTAGGACGTCTAAATTTCATTTTTTGACTAAAACGCACTAAGAATTTTCGTTCAGTTGTCTGATCTACTCTTTGACCTTTTTTACTATTTCGGTTTCAAACTAAAGTATTTTGTGTATAATTCACACTGCTACTTTTAGCAAGCCTGGTATTTATCGTGCGTAACGGTAAAGTGCTTCATCAATGAAACCCGACAAAAATAGGTTGCAAGTAGGAGAAAAATCTATCTGTTGCTCACTAGTGGTGTTCTGGACATGTAAACACTCAGCGAGAAAATCCATGCTTACGTTTTATCAATTCTACTTGATTTGTTATCTGCTTATGCGCATGCTCTCTCAAATTTTCTAAGAATATGGTATTACCGATAACGTCGCTTAAGTTAATATGCTCCAGATTATTATGCTGCGTTCTAATAAAAATCGTCCGGAAACAGCAGAAATGAGCCAAATGTTTCACATACGCTGCAATATTTAGACAATTTTACGGAAACTTATAAGAATGCGAACGCTACGAGGAAATAACTGAAGTAGCTGAATATATTATAAGGAAATTGAGGCACTCATTTGAACATACACAGACAAGGTATTCAGCATACTCTGGTTAATAAACGCAAGTAAAAGAAATATATGTCTTTGGGCATTGATCACGCGGATTTATTGGAATGGCTACGTTGGAGGATATGTACAAGAATAATAATTAGCTGACAACGACAAAGATTTTAAGACACCTTAACTAAAACTTGATAGATGTGTTTTGTTAAGCGCGTAGCATGTTCTTCCCATCGCTCGAATGTGACTAAAATACATCTATATTCTCGAGACTGTGAACATTTATTTTATTCATTAGATATCAGTCCATGAATTCTGTGAAAGCCTACATTGCAAAGCGAACAGCTTTGATTGAAAACACCTCAATGACGGTTGATAACGGCTCATCTGCCTTCAGATAATAGAAATGAAGAAATGAATGAATGAGCTTCGCCGCCGAGCACTTTTGACAAAGCCCTGACTTAGCACTCATCATTCAAAATATCTTGTATTCAAAAGCCAAAATCTCAGTATTCTGCCGTTGGACCGCACCTTGGCCGACAAAACCGTAGTTGGTGTAGTAATTGTTTTTTCAAACCATCGTAAAAATAATCAGCTGTTAAGGCAAATTTACCTTTTTACAGGGCAAAACTACATCGCTGCCTCTTAAAAAAGTTAAAGTCATCCGCGTTCGAACAAGTTTTAGGTTTTTAAAATGCGAGTGCCACACCAGACATTTTAATCTTTCGAAAAGATTCATTTCTAAGTAATAGTTAATTAATAGACGAACTCCATCCATTTTGTTATGGCATTAAGCATGTTAAGTCATTATATTTGAAAATAATGATCGTTTACTAAGCCGACATTTAGGTTTCTTAATAAATGTCGGTTAAAAGTTTAATAATAGAATTGCTACTTACGTTGCGATGCAATTACGATAACCCTGAAAACATCCCCTGTTAAATATGCCCCAAAATAACAGAAATGACCTTGAATTTCTAATGCAGCTTGACCTAAAAAACTAGTTGTATGTTGTAAACTGATTTGCACTGAACATCCTGAGTTGGGGCTACATGAGGAATACATGTCACATGACTGAAAACTAAGTACATTTGCGGCTTATGTGATTCTTCATTCTCTGACGGTGCGTGAGTCATTGTGGTCAACTGCTTTTAAAAATTGGTTGAAGCTTTTAAACCCAACAGCTCCTGTGACCTGTTTTATTTTTAACCTAGAGGGAATCTCGTCCAAATATATTCTCGAAAATATTCATAGGGCCTTTGGAACAATTCCTCGTTACACTAACCTCATGTTATAATTTTAAGAATTAAATACAGACTTGTGCCGTTTCTACAATAGCATGGAATCTTGCTCACAGCTCACATCACCTTTTTAGTTAAATGCCTTGCTTAACGGACATTCTCACCGTCGTTAAAATAGTTCACAGGAACATCGTATAATAAGCGTTCATCGAAAATCTTGGCATCCTATAGGATATAACCTTCAATACGTTCTCGGAAATTCATAGTAGACATGACTTTTACGGCTGATAGTTTCGATGCTCACTTACCTAAAATGCTCATTAAAAACTTGACTGCTTCGTTTCCAAACATACAGGAGTGGGCCGCTATCGTTCTCGATGCTATAAATCTTGCCCTGCGGGAAGTAGTCATAGCTGTCCAAGGCTTTCGAAAATCATTTAGTCCTCGCCGTGGCCGTGTTCTTATCAGTTTCTTAAAAGTTGATGTAAAATTGATTTTTGGCTCTCATGGGTGAGATATTTAGCCGCGCTCTCGAAAACGAAACCTTTCCCTACTAGTTAATTAATTAATGAAAGGTATCAGTGATTCCATCTATTATTAAGCCCTTTCGTTCTACTTCACTGGGCAAACCTCAGTCAATAACGTCCTCCCAGGTGGCTCAGAAATTTTAGAGACCTTGCCATAAGCCGAGCCATGTTTCGGTTAACAGAGAATGACTTACTGAATGCTGTTTAGCGAGCACTCCTCAAAGCTCGGTCCTGTCAGACCTGCCAGCTCCCTTTCTTCAATCGTGATTTCAATCTAAACACAAAGGTTTAGTTGTCTGAGTGGTATATCCTGGTTTCACCAAGGTTTTTTGTTTGTTTAATTCATTCTTCTCTTCAACTTTTTTTACTTTTGGAATATATCTTCGGATTCTAGATTCCATCTCTTATTATCTGGGCTCTCATAATCACTGCTGTTAGGTTTATACTATTTTATCTCCAACCCCACATGCAGGTGAAGCGGATTTTTTTAGAGCTGTATGGGCAACGTGCATAGATTTTGTCTTTTGTGTTTAGGTATTTGGGTTTTATGGGCGGAAACCTTGAGGACTCTATTCAAGTGCGGTTGAGATTATAATTTCAGCTATTTAAAGCGGGGAGAAAATTTTAATTTGCGAGGTAAGCGGAAACCTTTGGCATAAAACTTGTGGTAGTGATTTACATATCAAGCAGATTCTGAACGAAACTTGCATGTCTGACCGTAGGTAATCCTGCAGTAAGAAGTCTCCGTTCTAACGCTTTTGTAGCTTCATCGATCTGCACCGCTCTTCTTGACTATTTGTTCATTCTATACGAGGAATACCCTTCACATCCGTATGTCAGACTAAATGAGGATAAGCGGAAATTATGTAAACCTTCCAGATAGGGTCTTCATCAAAGTTACTTTTGTGTGTCTGACGCCACAGTAACATTTTTCCCAGGCCTGACACGTTACGGTGGTGATTTCAGACTGCATGGTGTCCCGAAATATTTCGACTTTGCTGACTATTTCGGCTGATACGAAATCGCAGGCGTCTAAGAGGAATATGAAGAGAGTTGGGAATCACAAATGTAACTCCTGCTGATTTAGAGGCAGCTGAGGGCGTCAGGAGGTAGCTTGAGTCTGGTGGCGGAGAACGCAGAAGCTAGGGGAAGCAGTGGACCTGAATTTAGGTACTTGAAATCTAATGACCTCTGAAGGTTGCTTATATCAGGACCGGACTGAGCGCTTGGCTATCCTGATTCTTTGCTCCATGTGTGTAAGGTCTTGAAAAGGACCGGTCCTGTCCTTTCAGATAAATAGAAACACGATCTCGGTGACCGAAGTTTAAATCAACCTCGATTGACGAGAAGCACTATACTAAGGTAGGGGGATGTTCGTTTTGTGATGTCAGAGGTTTGACATCCGCTATTTTAAAGTCAAATCTACACGAGAAATGGAAGTCAATGGTAACGTAGAATGGCCCTAGAAAGGTTGTAGGGCCTTTGTTGCATATAAAACACTTCATTGACTACCAAGTGTAAGAGTAAACGAGACGTCTTCACGAATAATAAGGCATATCAAAGATATCCTCATCGAAAAACTTGCACAGAATAGAGAAAATGGAGTGGTCGCCATAGGGCCTCCACTGGTTTGAATAAAAATTTTCATTATTATTATAAGTTATATAGCACAAGCCGATCAAGCTGCCTAACATTGTCAACGGGCTGGTGATGTCCGTCACTGTTTTCTACACCAAGTTAAATTAAGTAACTCAGAGTACGAAATCTTTCGACGACCGACGTCAAATTCTCTCAGTTCATCTCAAAAATTAAATTAAATTGCAGGCATTTAAAATGTGATTGGGTCGCAGTTCAATCGTAATCATTAGGTAGTGCATGGGGTCTCTGTAAATTAGTGCGTAAAATCTGTCATATACAATCTTCCGCACTAATTTACAGAGACCCCATGCACTACCTTATGATTACGATTGAACTGTGACCCAGTCACATTTTAAATGCCTGCAATTTAATTTTATTTTGAGTATAAATCTGCGAAAGCACTGTACATAAATAGGGTCATCAAGGGCTCTGCCTGTAACCCTTCAATATACATATACAATATACAATACATAAGCGGTTGTTTGTGAGAAAAAACGGATGTATATTTTGGCTGGCTTTCAGAGAAATTCTAACGGTGTACATGTGTGCACTGTTTAGTACTGACAGACTTTGAAGAATGACAATTGCGGGATGCAAACCGCAGCCAACAGGCACCGTCTAGCAACCTAAGCGGAATTTCAGCCGATGCATCAATAAATGCTTACTTGCGAAGATTTAATTCAAAAACTAGATCCAAAAAGGCTTTCGATATCATAGAAAGATTCTTTATTAAGATGCCTTTAACTTATTTTCCTATTGAAAACAAACCTTTGTCGACAACTTGTGACAATAGGCACTTACTGAAAATTCACTTATCATTATCTTAATTGCTTGAGTAGACTGCCGAACATCAACTCTCAAACAAGTGAGTGGTTGGAAATTTCGTCCCTACAGCATCCTTGGAACCCAACCAAGCAGACATGGCAGACGTCATCTCAAAATATACAGAATGTCAAGGCACTGTATCAGACTTAATTATGTGTCAAAATACCTGACAGTCAAGAAACATCAATTAATAACTCGACACCACCCGTACTTGGTCGAAATTATTTAGTTGTCAACTGTAATCGTTCCCATTCTAGATATCCGCCAAGCTCTCTAGTTCAGCTCTTGTGTTCGTTGGCTGTACAAAGTCTTCAAGGGGTGTCCCTCACATTTTCGTTGTCCGCGTATCTTGGCTAGAACGCAGATTGCAAATTACCACGTTTAGCACCCCTGCCTTATTATTTTTTGGTCGTAATATTATTATGATTTGTTTGAATGAGTCAAACTCTCACCAACATCTTCAAAAGAACTTTTCCTAGGAGATCCTTGATGTCATCTACACCGCCCCCACCTGCACAACTTTACAATCCAGATAGTGGACAACCTCCACCACAAGGTTTGCATTTCGGCAGCTAATTGTTGTTAGGTCCTGGCTACCCCCCATATCCGATATATCCACCTCCTCCGGGTAAATACCAACATGATTGCGTCATTTTTTCCTAAATTTTGACTTCGTATTTTTACATTGAGTTCCTCCAGGTTTCTTTGTATGGTAGTTCTGTCATTGTTGACACGTTTTGTGCAGCCCCTACTATTGTCCACATAGCCTCAGATGGACAGCAACCATTCGACTGTCCACCTAATGATAATTTGCACCACATGCTCGCATATCTATACTACATAGCCGACCCTATTATCACATAAATGTTGCACGTATACCGACACACGATGTCGCCATTTTGTTCATTTTATTCTTCCAGCTTTCCGCTTCTTGCGACGTCGCTCAGTGAATCTGTGACTATAGTATAGCCAGTTTCTGTTGCCCGTTCCTCCTCTTAGGGTCGCAAAGCGAGACCAAATTAGTGTTCTGAAAATTCGCTGTGTTAGATCTTCACAGTTTTGTAATATTTTAGACCCAACTAAGAGGTAGATGCGGGTGATAGCGTGATGTCTTCCGTATTCTTTGCAAATTTAGGAACTACGCATCGGTCTGCCTTCGTGTATCCAATACAAAGACTTCGACTGACCAAGTTATAATTATTCTGACTGGTTAACGGTTAGCATTACAGGCTGGCCCCCGCTTCTGGGGATGTCTATCGATCCCTGTTTCAGTGTCTGCTAAACTTGTTCCAGATATCTATGAGTAGGTTGACTGGTATGAATACGGACTTATTATTCAAATTAAGAGCTACACTCTGTGTGCCGGAGATGATGTTTCAATAAATGTCTCCGCCTTTGCATGGATGTAATGATATCGAAGTCAGTATGCTTAATCCTATTGACTTCTGCTGTTACGGTGTTTTATTTTACTGAAAAATTCAAAACGAACGACCGGTTTTTTTGCCTGGCTGTGCCTGTTTCCTTATGTCTATCTTGTTCAGACGCTTTAATTGTATGTTTGTACCTAATAATGACATTATAAGATATTGTAATCCTGCCCTTGAAGATGTTTGGAACATCTTCAAATGATGCCAGACTTCTTGCCCTTGATGCCTCTTCGTTGCAATCCTTAACTTTTGTCTAAATTCAAGCCTTGACGATTGCGTACCGTTGTCATGCATGCCTGAAGTATTTAAACATGAAAGTTCCATGTGTCCCTTCCTTTATATGCTTTTGGAAAACGCTTAATGCTGAATGTTTGTTCACCCAAGCCCTGTCTCTACACGCTTCGTCATGTTTATTTTATACCACCTCAGATTTACGCCCTTTTGGTATATAAACTTTACGTATCGGGTGCAAGCACCTTTCTCAAACTTTAACTGAGCCAGTTTCTATCCCATGAAAGGTGCAAAACTGTTTCTCCGTAAATTCATTCCGTGGGTCTTTGTTTTTGTACTAGTACTACTTTCTTCTTCTCCATACCTTTGCATTTTCGACTCCTTAGCCTAGCACATTTCATTTTTATCTTAGACTCTCTTTTTTCACCCTGTTAGACGTTTTTTCCACAGGTCATCTGCGGGCTGTCTCCGAATATTTATTGGTTCTGCTTTTCTTTGCAGGATTTAATCCTACTGCATTTCCAGCAACAGGACAGGGCCTTATGCCCGGTATGCATGGATTTCAGTAAACATGAGGTTTCAGGTCCTGGATACGCCGTATATCCCGGTCCAAACGGTATGTTTGCCAGTGGCATTTGCACGAAAGGAGTTGCTCACGTTCTCATTTTGGTCATTAAATGCATGACTAGTTCTACTTTATGTTTGTTTTATTGGTTGTCCATCTTTCGTTATTTATGTTCTTTTTTTATTACCTACTCTCTTACTCCCATTTGACATCAACCCTCCGACAGCCTGCTTTCGAAAAACCATTTGTAAATCTGCCATTTTACTTCAGCAGGACCCAGAAGCTAACCTCATTGACAACTACTTAGCCGCGTTTTGCATGCGCCTCGCCGACGCGACAAGAAATGCTTTAATTGGTCCTTGTTCACTGTCCGTCCGTCAGCTATCACTTCGCTTTTGCTAAATCGTTACCTTCGGACCTCTTTCAGTGACCCCTTCTGTCCTTTAACATTGCCGCAAGTAATCTCGGCCGTCCACGTTTTCGCGTATACCACAGCGCGTGGAGAAGAACGAGTGAGTGCAGATCTAGTTCGCTTCGCAGATTTCTGCTTCTACTTTTCACGTCGGAATCCCTGATGGTCGATTATGCTGCATAATGGCTTTCTGCCAAAGTCTCTTCACCCTCCTCAAATCCACTGTTATAGAGGTGAAATCAAAGGTTGTCCAAGTAGCAAGGACAAGAATTACGTTTATATCACCGTTGATGACCGTCTGAGCTTCTTTGTCTCACCAACTCTGTTCAACAACTTAACGGACTGCTGTCCCCCATACACGCTGATAGACCACTCAAACGTTACAGCAAGTCTTGGTTCATGTGTTACAGGTACTGACTTAGTAAAAAACATTGTGTTGCTGACGAACTTCTTCGTGGAATTTCGGTGTACGCAAGCATTGGGTGTGATTCTCGCCAATTCTGTCGAAACCCCTGGGATCAGTGAGAACGTAATCTAAAGACCAATACAGGACCTTCATCTGGACGGTCGTTCTGCACAGATGCGAGACATCGCCCATGCGCCCGAAAAATATGCACCTCCTGGCGATATTCAAACGATGGTGCTCTCACTTCATTCTCTGTCTTCACTTTTCTGCACCTCAGACCAAGATCATGACGGGCCAACCGCGTCCTCCCTATCTCTTATTCAAGATGTTCCAGTCTGAAGGCGAAATCTTCCAGGGTGTCCTATTGCCAAAACCCTGCGTACAACCACGCGGTGAGGACTAACTCATTTCTGGTCCGGTAGTCCTCAGTTTGACATGCCAGTCGGATCAATCTCGCTCCACAGGATACGGTCAACCGACTGCACTGAAGACTTCTCTTTCGTGATGTGGCCACCCTGCAACATGAAGCTAGTCAAATCAGCCGTTACGAATACGCAAGTACTTAGATTATTTTCCCTCCACTTTTTTCACCAAGACAGGTCGTGTTATTATTGAGGTCGAATTAGCGTTTCAAAATTAAAGGTGACAACAAGTATTTGCCTTCCCGCCCGATGCAGCATGACCGCATTTTGTAGACTAAATTAGTTCGTTTGTTTGGTGTATGCACGCACTAAGTGATCTACCCCAAGTTAGCGTGGTTTCTCAGTCAAAAGGCAGGCACCGTAACGTTTCAGATGAATCAGGCCTCTTAGTGCCTCTGACGTTTGCCACGAACCCGCTTCCCGTTGCCTTCTTGTTTTGGCTTGTCCGTTTGTTTTGAAATTGCGTTGTTTGCTGTTTGCGACCTCCTTAGCGCCATCCTGCGACGTAACCCTGCCACATCTCTCCTCAGGCTTCCTTCGCCCTGGTTCTCCAACACAGGTTCCTATGCCTTATGGCCAAGTACCCGGTGGTAGGCCTCCATTCATATCTGAAGCAGCCTTTATAGCTCCTAACTTCAGTCCCTACCCCGGACAAAATGGTGATCTGTCTCTGTGTTCCTTCG
>CACRXP010000049.1:1719865-1756295 GCA_902702965.1 Spirometra erinaceieuropaei | reverse complement strand
TATTCTCACAGGACACTCCGTCATTCACGCCCACACCATCCTAGCCGACCGGCGCTCGCGCTCGCCCCAAAACCGGCCGCGCGTCGAGGGATCTGACCACCAGTGAATGCACACCTACAATATCCCTCCTCGTCACCTCCAAAACAGGAATATTGTTACTATTCTCTGGATTTTATTGACGCAGCGCTAGTTTATTCACTGGAATGGTGACACCCGGCATCAAAGGCTATGTCAGAAAGCAGTCTAAATAATAAGTCGGCTATTCTTTGTGGTTCTACAGTAGTAAACAGTAAGATTAATAGAGCACGACAGAGTTCACAAGGTGAGGTAGAAAGTTGAAAGGCTATTAGGCTAGCCGTCTCGCGAATGGCACCAAAATGTGATAGCCGGGCTAAAAGCAGACGGGATCGAGGAACTGTGAGCAAAGAGCAAGGGGAATCGACGGCTAACAATCCAGAAGCAAGTAAAGATTATTCGGATAAAGTTTGATTACTGACAAGTAGTTAGTAGCCAATAAAGCAGAAGTGCAACATTGACCTGCGGAGTGCCCCAACTCCCTCGATTATTGTGCTGGTCAAGGTACACCCCTTACCAAAGCCGCTACATTCTCTTTTCTCCTAAAACTCTGAGTATGACGAATGGGGGCAGACATTTCCATCGGCATTTGTGATCCACAACTTCACTTCGTCGCAAGAAAATGCACCTACTTAATGAATGTGAAAAGTTTGTTGAGTAATTGATAGCTCTCCGCCAAAAACAGCGAAAACCGTGACTTTCCCAGGGGTGATTTTAATATAAGTTTTAATGGAATTCCTGTGGTGAAGACGCGCGCAGCATCAACGTCGTGCCCTCTTACCTCTCACCATGCTCCTATGGCAAGTCAGTTTTCGGTGGTCTGAGGTGCATGTAGACCTCTCAACCAACGCGGACATACTATTATTCACTCGGACGTCCGTCTATCTGCCGGAATAGAGCGGTAAATGGACGGTATAAGTCACACTAGTCTGGTTTAGACAGTAGGATTGAAGTTGGTCTTGTCAACTTAACCATGGCAATGGCTTCTCATAATTGAGCTGCAAACTCTTATACCAGAGTTGCTCTTTCTGTCTTTAGGTCTACGCCATCTTGACTGCCCAGCTTTTGGTTGCATTGGCTTTCGTGCTTCTTTGTTTGTTTTAGTAAGTCCGCTGTATTTAATTGTCCTCATACCGTTTTATCAAACTCTCGAGGTTTCAAAGAGTTCTCCTTTAATCTCTATCGTGCACCCATATTGATACCATACCCACGACGAATTAAACTGTAGACAGCGGTTTTCAAGGGCTAATGAAGGAGTAGGTGATTCAGGCCTGCTGCCCTCTTAGCTAGAAGGCAATTCAACCAATGCGTTTCCTGTCCAATGAGAATAAGCCGTGCCTAGTCTGCTAGTAGTGTAAATAGTATATTGTATTATAAGTATTTCCCATTTAACCTAGTGAGTTTAACTAAACTGGAAGAATCAGATTCCTAACCTTCGTCAGAAAATAAGATTACTTTACTTGGTTACCAGTTATCAGGCTCATATTATGCTCGCAAAGTAAAGCAGTGGGTGCTATCGATGGACGAAGGATGGGACTTGTTGGAAAAAGCCACGGAACATTTTGGGTTCTTTCAGTGACGTGTAGGTGCTTCCAACAGAGATTAAGTTTCAGCACAGGTTCGCTCCTAAGATAACGAAGTTGGCGAGATTTCGCGACGCCTTTGTGCCTTTTTGGGGCATTATCGT
Source organism: Spirometra erinaceieuropaei (assembly GCA_902702965.1). NCBI lineage: Eukaryota > Metazoa > Platyhelminthes > Cestoda > Diphyllobothriidea > Diphyllobothriidae > Spirometra > Spirometra erinaceieuropaei. The sequence goes on along the minus strand of CACRXP010000049.1, from coordinate 1,754,533 downwards.
TTTGACAAAGCATGTGATACTCCTGGATAGGAAACTGCCAATAGCGACTTGGACTCTTGCCGGGTGACTAAATTCCGAGATGCGGATTTTTTGCTTGCAAAAGCAACACGACCGCTGAAGAACAAAGTAAATGGCTCTCCGGTTCATCTCGTCTTGCTATTGTCTTTTGGAAAAACAGTCGTTTAGGGTTTGTCGCATATTTTCTTCCTTTCCCGTCTTGCCATTCTTTATATTTATGATGGTTATTCATCGTCCTTGTCCGCCCCATTTCACTACTCTAATCTGACTTAACCTGACTTAATTTTAGCAAGCCGATAAGACCCTGGGTTCGACGAAATAAATGGTCCTACTGGATTTCATAGTAAGTTATTGGAGCAAACTTTCTAGGCTGCACCCAACTAACAGTGTTTTGTTTCTGGTCACGTACTGGACACTAGGCTGTTGCCCAAGCGTTCGACGTCGCTTTCCTGGAAATTTCATCGCTCTGGGTGTATTTGTAAGTCGCACGTCGATATATTTTTTTCTTATATGTGGACAAAACCAACCATTGGCCATTTTATTCTTTTGTTTTTTAATACTATCTCTGAATTGTGGATTTCTCTTTGTTGTGCAAACGCCTGTGAGTGCTTAAACCCCGTTATAAACGCATTCTAAGCATACTGCGTTTTGGAATGGCGCAACCGTAGACACCACTAAATTCTGACCGTTGAGTAGGTCTTTTTCGGTTAAGCGGGCGTGAGTAAAGTATGGGGATGTAGCAGTAAATTTTAAATATTTGTGCAAGACAGTCAGAGAGGTATTTGGGCAAACATGATTTCTTTTTCTTTACTATGCGGCAAGTGGACTAACTCATGAAATGTCAATCGAACGAACTTCTTTTCGGCTGCATACAAAAACTGCACTCTGCAAAAAATGACTAATTAAGTAGCATGCATTTGTCCCATTGATTTTCGATGCGCTTAAAAATTCAATTCTATTTCATGGAAAACATGCATAAAAATATTCATTCTTTTACTCATTCGGTAGAAGATTACGTCTTCTTCCAATTTGATACACGAAGGAAGGGTATAATTGAGTTTTTAACAAGCTTCTAATTGTGATATTTTTTAATACCGTGAAATAACCGTTCATAAAACGCCATGTCTGTGCATTTACCACTGTGGCTTGTAAAGTTAGCAATATGGCTTAAATCCACTGCTAAATTTTATTAAATCCATACTGTCTCCTCTTAATACCGTAGAGAAATGTATGGTTTTCCGTGCGCGGTAGATATACGGCTTGTAGTTTGGAAACCCTGAATGCAAGTATAACGGTAGATCGGGTTCAAAATTATTCGGGAACCGGAAAAGTTTTCAAAAACCGAATTACACCCTTCCTTCGAGTATAAGATTGGAAAAAAAGGCGTCATTTTCTACCGAATGAGCGAGAAAATGAATATTTTTATGCATGTTTTCCATGAAATATGACTGAATTTTTAAAGACATCGAAAATCAGTGAAAAATGCATGCTACTTAATTTGTCATTTTTTACAGAGTATATTTTTGCATGCAGCCGGAAAGGAGTCCGTTCGAAAGCTGGTATTTTGGGGTAACTGAATTATTATAGAATTTTGCTGCCCGATGATTTGTTTTACAACCCTACTTGATTAATCTTTTAGAAACAAAAACGCATTTCAGAACTTTGGTTGACATTTCACGAGTTACCACAGACAGAATGCGGAAGTTAGCGCACCTACTGCGCACTGGTGTGTCCATCTGTCGTGAAGCCGTTCTGTGCACCAGCATGTGAGACCGTTTAAAGGATTCACTAATCAGATTTGTAGAGGGCTATTAACACGCGTGCGAGTGCTGTAAGTGTGGGAGCTTTGTCAAAAGGCCAAGTGATGGTCCTAGTAGTCTGCCGCAGCATCGGAAATGCTGTCCATTAGGCAGAAGTCCTGGCCGCAGAAATTCAACAGCTTTGAGTCAGAGCAAACTTGTGATCAAGTGGTGTAATCATGCGACACCCACCCCGGACGCGTTCTTGACGGAGTGATGGGGATTTGTGTCGATCGATAAGGTGTAGACTTCCGTGCTGGACAATTTTGTCTTTTTCTCTACCCTACGCAAAGTATGCTAAAGGGTTAATTGCGCAAAACAGGGTACATGACTGGGTCGGAGGCGGGAAGACAGGGACACCTGAAAGCATTAGCCTTCAGCATCAGGAGCATATTTGTCTTTATTTTTGCAGGCACCTGCGAAAGGAAAGTCTGTCTAGTCGGCTTAGTTGGGCTTTTCAAACTGCATTTTAATGCTGTACTTCTTCCAGCAGGAAGTTACTTTGTCGCGGTGCGCCGTCGAGTGGGCATTCATACATTTAAACCAATTTCACTTATGTGGGTTGAATTCCAGTCATAATTTGTGACGGTTTGACGTCCTCTTCTTCAGGTATGTCAAGAACTTGAATGCATGCCAAGAATGTGGGGGGGGGAACTGTTGTCGATGGAGTAGTTTACTCGGGCATTGTCGTTCTACTAGAGAATGATTAGGATTTTCTCTCGGCCACAGGCATTTCACACAAGTTACCATGCGAACTTGGAGTAGGTTCTTCGAGACAAATCTTTCCAGGTCCAATCTGAAAGTGGACGTGAGTCTTTGGACTGAAATCCATCAGCTTTACGGAGTGACGGCATAATAACCATATACTGCTAGTGGGTGGTTAATATACTGACAGATTCACCACACTCCAAGCGCTACCCGTACAAGCCTATGGTTTCTCCCCAAAATTATTTCTTAGTACATATATCTTCAGGAGCGCTGTCGAACATTTATTTGGGTGGGGGCCTCCTTTGAACTAAAAGCGGCATGTTTAAAAACCTGCGTAACTCCGGCGAGATGGGGAGATATCAACAACTGTGAGCGCACAGGACAGAGGGTGAGATTTCAATCAGAGCAACCTACGGTCTTACATTGTCCTATCCCATGATATACTTCGCTTCAATCATTCAAATACTGCCGCCCAGTATTAGTTAGTCCTTTGCATCACCGAGTACCCATATGCTGCACTCATGTGAATGGCACTTTTATTCGCTTTCTCCTGACTGTGTCCTGGCACGCGTCTACAAGGTTCCTTTTTCGCCTTTTTTAGACACTGGCATTATCCTACATGGCCGGTGTGGTGTCCTGCTTCCACGGTGTCAATTATATCCTCTTTTGTCTAATAATGACAGCTGGCGTTACCTTGTGTGTGAGTTTGGCAGCAATCGCCTGCCCCTGTGACATCACCAAATGTCAGTTCCTGCTGGCTGTCATTTCAATCCTCTTCCTCATATTCGGCCTAGTCTGCATGATTGTCTTCTGGTTTGGCGGCTATACCCGGGTAGGTGCCTCTTGCACTCGCCTTTTTTAACCCTACCCTTCTGGCCCATTTTTGTATCTGCGTGCTCTTCCGCTGGAAAGACCGTTAACCCCCCACGTCTCCTCACACTCCGGCCCACCATGCGTTCGTTTCGTCCAGTACATGAACTTCGTCCGTTGTTTATAAAAGTAACCGCAGTCCGCCAACTACAACACATAATGTTGGCTAATGGGCATCGAGGAATCCTCTGTCCGAGGTAGGTAATTGGCGGATCGGACCTATCAGATCAACCCCAAGCGGTTCGAAAGTTTTAAGAGCAGATTACTAACATGTTGCACGCCCGCGACTGCCCGAAAACAAGTATTTTCGACGAGTCACCGTCCTTAGCCTCATCTCCGGTGATTTTAGCACTGTCTTGCCGACAAAACCCTTGGCGCAAGTGGTAGAGCACTCAACTCTTACCGGTTATTCAGCGCCGATGTCGTTCAGTAGCAGGGATGCCGCGTTCCATGTTTGCCCACAAATGTCCTCTAAAGAGGCTTTTCGAGCTGGTCCGTTTTGAGCCATTTTGGTGTTCATAGAATGTTGAGGCCTAGTCATTGTTACTGCTCAAGCCACAGTTTTTCGCCGTGTGGCCATAAGGCTTTCGATTCTTTCGGTATATGCCCGTGACATGTTTCCCGTAAACCAGTGCAATTACCTAGCTAGGGTGGCTTTGGCGCGCCTAGGTATAAACCTTCTGCATGTGGGCGCTCGCATGATAAATCTTTTATCACCACAACTCTGGGACCTGGCGTGGAAATCCTCTCCTCATTGCCAATAAGCGCCATCGCGGTGACTTCTGGTGCGTTATTGAGATCCGCTGGACTTCCCCGGCGTCCACACGGTAGACAGTCAACCATATGCGCGAGAATGGGGCCGTTTTTATACCCTATCTCTCAGTTCCCGAACGATACTGGCACCCGTTCTCATGCTTTTGGTATGATAACGGCTCGTCCAGCCAACTCAGCCTGCTCCTCAACAGTCGACGGTGGTCGCTGAATTCAATGCGTACAACCGAGCTAGTTCAGGATAATGCTGGTATTTTGGCGACTGTGAATGGCCTGATTCAGACGTCTCCTTATTAATTTACCCAATGCGTCACTCTGGAACAGTAACCTGATACCGAGTCTTTTTTTCTGCTCAGCTGCATTGAGTCAGATCTAATCCCACAACATGTTTACACTGGTCTGGTGTGAAATTGTTGGAAACGCATATATGTTCGCCAATTCGCCATATAAGTTTTGAGAAGTGGCAATTTCCTGACTGCCATTTGCCTAGGATTTTACTTCGCACTGTTTACAGTGGAACACCCAGCGTTTCTTTTCCGTGGTTATATTCCTTCATTACGCCATGGGTTTTGTCATTCCAGGTTCTGCATGCCGTCTACGGAGGCGTGGGTGCCGTCGTATTCTCAATTGTAAGTTTTTCACACATGATTCGTTCCTTGCAATTTTCATTGTTTTTATGGTGTTCTTACCACTCACCACCGACTCCGTCTTGCTCATTTCATGGTTGAAGTGATTTATACGACCCCCTTAACATGACTGGGAATAGGAACGCCTAGTCCAAGTAATAAAGGTGAATCTGTACATAATTCCGGAAAGAACCAAATATTCTCGTCTCCTAGCCCCATCAATAATCCTAATATCTTGACCCTCATCCTGCCATAAACCTTAACTTTGCAGTTGACACCCCATCCCTAAACTTGACCCTGGCGTACCTTACCGTTAAGTTCAAATCTAGCCTATTGGAATATCTTTTCGGACCGTTCAGAAACAACCTCTCCGACAGTCGTAAGCTCTATTGATTTAAACGCGTTGGATTACTGCTCGGAGTCCTCTGAGGGATGGCTATTGACAGGCGCAGATGCAGGGTGCTGTGCGATGGCAATTTTAGTAGATGTCACGCCTTGGGCCTCCAGCGAGGGCAGGCCGAACAACTTGCTAAAGTATTCTTGCCAGCGTGACAATTGTCCACTCACTGATTGTTCGACTGACCGCGCTGGATTTTTTTTAGACGAGGGGTCGGCAGTTGAGAGACCTTGTTCCTGTCGCAGGCTGGTGGCCCGTTCAAATTTCCATGCCACGTTCTGACACCATCGCTTTCAGTCGGCTCCCACTAGTGCTGCTTCACGGCAAAGTACTTTAAAATATGAATATCCAACGACTCGAGTACGCCACGCGTCATCCACCAAGTGCATGGTGTCCGCCGATATCCAGTCTTTAGGTCTGTGATCTAGGCGCGAAAACAAGGTCTCGACGATGATGTATCCAAGAAGAACACACTCATTCATTCAGGGGAGATGAGCGCCGTGACAGTCCGGCAAAGCGATACGGTTAATTCGCTTCTAGTGAAAGCATTTGACAGGTTCACCGTATCGAAGTTTGCAAGCCTCCGACTTGGTACGAAAGGATTTTGGCGAATGCCTTGAGACGCGGGCGTCATTTGAGCATTGCTCACTACCCATATATGTCCCACGCACTGAACGAGTCCAGTATATTGGCCGCAAGTGTGCCACCGATTACGATGGCAAACTTTCCGGAGACTGACCGGTCTCTGAGTCATCATTGCTGCTGCGCACCCTCCAATCTCCTCCAACAGTTCTGACATCGTTTGCAGGATGCCAGGACTGGACGTTGTCGTATCTCCAGTTTAACGTGTGGCGTAGGCGCCAATCACATCTTTGTTCGTATTAATGCGTTTTAGCCGCATGCGGACGATGAGAGGCAAGTTCCTATATCATCCACGCCTTGCTCACCTCCGTGTGTGTTGCGCCAGACCAATGCCATGCCTATGTGAGTGGTCTTAGGTGCCCCTGTAAACTATCTAATCTCGTACCGGAGAGCCGGTTCATGTACTTGACATTTTATCCATTGGCTGAGGTCTGGGCGTGTCGACCCCATGTATACCTTAGTGCGAATCAGACTTAATAAGTGGTGGTCGCTCTTGGAGATTCTATGAGTCATAGTGTAGACCAGGTCGTCAATCCAATCTGGCTGGTGGGTGGTTCCTAATCAGCCAGGAAATTGTGGCTGCTGAAGCCTCATTGGATGGCGGGCGCGTTTGTCTTTCGGAATTCCGTTTCGGCTTCTGAATTCTTTATAGCTTGTTAGTTTTCTAGATCCCTCAGCTTTGTCCAGCCAAACCTAGAGCTATTGTCACTGCATAGCCAGTAAAACAGTCAGTGCGGCCTAAACTACGACCTCCGGGCACCGAAGACGCAATCATGACGGACAGCGTCTGCGACCTGAGTCGCAGCACTGTTACTGTCGTTTGAAAGAGGAGGAATGTTCTTTCCCATCAGCTATACGATGAGATCACCAGCAATAATATTTCTGCGTTTGTGCCAATTGCCTCACGGTACCAAGGGGAATTTTAGATTAGCGTATTTTAGCCGCCTGTGTAAATTGCAATTGGTGAAAAAATAATTACTGGATGGCGCGTATTTTGCGACTCACTTTCGCTGCCTATATAAGGCAAGTCATATTTAGTAGAAAGCCTGCACAAAAGTCCACCCCTGTGCTCATTTTATAGGAAAGGACATCATCGAGTTTGGTACTCGGTGTTCGGAAGAATATCAGGTTTTTAAGAACTTTGTAATTTTAAAACTTGCTGAGACACTCCTGGCGACCAGAAAACCCTCAGCAGTTACTTGCTGAGTGGCCTGCGGGAAAACTGCATTTCTTAGAGTACTCTCTTTGTTTGGTTCGGCCCAGCTTGGTCGGGAGGACGTCCGGGCGGTGACGCCATTAAGCTATGTAAGTCGTGTACCCGCTGGAGATTCAGCATAGTTAAACATCTGCATTCCCCAGCTGGTGAACTGAGCACCCTGTTGCCCGCCGATAACTGGATGTCTTGTCGCAGCCTGGAGCGTTCTGATGTAACTTGTAAAACTTATGATCTCTGTTAACTGTCCGAATTTCTCCCCCCGGATATCTGTCCTCCTAGGTATGCCCTGTTAGACGGCGCATACTCTCAGTCTGCTCTGCACCACACTCTTTGTTAATTAGCTCGTTTGGGACTTTGTCCCGCCTCGGCTCATCATTTTCAATTTTCCTCACTCTCTCTCTCTCTCGTCTTTACCCTCCCAGTATCTCGCCTACGATACGCAACTGCTCATTGGAGGGCACAGGTACGAACTCAGCCCCGAGGACTACGTGGTTGGCGCTATGGATTTGTTCGTGGATGTGGTGGAGATCTTTTTCTCTCTTGTTGCTCTTTTCAACTCCGAAGAATGAGCTTTCCGTTGAGAGCTGCGCTGCGTCTGGGTATCTAGTCCGTTCTGGACCAACAGCTCTCGTGATACCACGTTGATCTGGTTTGCGTACTTGAACGGTCGAAGTGCGCCCTTTCCTGTCCGAACTGTTGGACCCCTGAACCAACCTGTGTCAGGCGCTCTTGCCTCTTTTCGCCCTCATATTCCACCCCTCCGCCCCCCCCCCCCCTAGATCTTCAGACAGTATGTCTGTTAGCCTAATGCTAATGTTTATTTTGGAAACTCCAGGCAACTGCCTGATTTCTTCCGTCTTCGGTTGCAAATTAAATCTGCTAAATTTCGTTTATGCTGACACACAAACGCGGTGAACGACCTCCATTCGAAGACTGAGTCTTACATCCTCCATCTTTGTTGGATTGCTAGTGTGAGTCCGTGCTCTGCGATGATAGGAGGTAGAGACGGTCTCTGGCATCTGTTGAATTAGGTGGCCTACTCACTAGGCCGTAAGTTCGGTGTTTGTACTGGTAGAGGTGATGCGAAGGCCACACCGAGACGACAATCGTATTAGTCGTCTCATCGCGTTTCGAGTAGTGGCAGTTCAAATGAGAAACCCGTTCACTGATGGGTCCTGGAACGAACATGCACAGCGGTCAATTCGTGTTTATAATAATTATGATTGTTTGGACTGGGCGCCCGCCTATTGGCGTTGTCAAAGTAACGCGGCGACACTGAGATATGAGAATGGGTAAACAGTGAAAAACCTCTTACATATGAACAATCAGCCGAGGGGAGTGTAAAATGAGTTTGACTGTGGAGTCTATTAAAGAGGAAAACGGTCGCCCGTGAGATGGGCGTGGGTGTGCGCGGGACTAATATCCCCTGCTGGTGAGTTTATGCGCAGAACAAGCTATTTACACGCCGAGATGCAACCATAATATTTCTTCGCTGATCGAAAGAAACTGCTGCCAATGTGCCCACAACAACCGCCGGCAGTTCGTCTAGGTTCGAAACGGCGAAGGGACGTTAAAGGTCGCGGGGATCGTCGCAGTAGGAGATGGTATCAGTGGATTCAACATCAAGTGACAACGTAGAGAGTCGTTATTCAGTTTAATTCAGCATATATGAGGGGTATAGGCAGAGTCTTGGAAAAACCCTATTTACAGATAGACGTATGAAAAAAACATGCAGATATTTACATAGCAGTTATGCCAATCATTGAGACTGACAGTTTCAAGCTGGACGGGCAAGGCATGTGTGGCTGCTGGATGGGCACGAAAAAGAGAGGCCGCAAGTCACGACGGGAGGAGTGAGTTCTGTAAGAACGACGATAGGGGAGCGCTCCTTTACCATTGTGCATTCCTGATCCAAATCGACAGGTCAACGGGCCCGTGGCCCAGTGGTTAGACGCGTTGGACTTCTAACTAGCAGGTCGCGGGATCGAGCCCCAAGTGCTCCACACTTCGGGGTCGGGTATGACTGGTTGATGACGGCTAATAAACCAGAAATGGTCAATCCGGTCGCCCTTGTCCTTGTCGGTAATACCATTCTGCCTATATCATGCGCCGCTATGCAGCTGCTGGTTAGGCTTGAGAGGGAGCCCGCAAGGCAACACGGGCCGCCTGAGTTCCGTACGAACGATCGGTGAGCGCTCCTCTACCATGTAAGGTCTATCCTGAAATCCCAGGAGAGCTCTCTTTGAAGTCCGGTAATTAATTTTATAGTGACGCGGACAATAATGATTTTATGCCTGATGAGTTAGGATGTGTTATGGAGAGTGCAAGCTTAGTAGAACCACGGCCTAGGGCGCTGAACAAGGGGCCAAACCGGCGGCGTGAGACGTGTGAGATTAGACGGCCGAGCGGCGTGCACTGCAGCGCGGAGCACGTGTGCTGGATTTGCTCACGTGTGCAGCCCAACAAATGGCCGCGGGGAGGGGCTATTACGCACTCAGTGGCCAATCAGTGGCCAGCACGCCCGGGGCAGGAAAATTCAAGAACGACTTTAACGGCTGGCACGTCGTTAAACGGAATGTTCCAGAGCTCGCAGGGCCAATAGTGCAGCGCATCATCCCGACGAGTTGTAACCTCTCGTGTCCGCAAGTTACCAATAAAGTGCTTGTCCTCCGAAACGGCTTTTTTCTTGTCCTACCTTCCGGGTGATAACAGGATGCTTGCTCGGCTTCTTGTTGGATACGGACTGTCTGGAGGGGGCGACCTAATTTTAAACGAAAGATCGCTCCAAGAGAAAATATATTTGTGAGCAACAAGACGTTCGTTTAGTTGCAGAACAGAGTCTGCGAAATGACCATGTAGGAGTTAGATCAATTCGCTGGATTGAGAGTGCCGATATATAAAAGATGAAGGCTAGGGATAAAGCGGAACAGGAGGCGAAGGCCGGTTTTGAGCCTTCTAACCCATCAAAACTTGATCTTTGTCAGTAAGAATCCTCCAGTGTTGGCAATACTGGATTCTTAGAACAAAGTCAAATGTTTGCGGCCTTGATACTACCACATGCATTCACTGGTCTAGAGAACAGACAGGAATATTCGAGGGTGAGAGAGATGAACATGCGACAAATGCGTAGTTTTATTTCCCGAGCGGGAAAGGCTGCGCGATTTGAGACCACTTATGTGCGCGGTCCTGGCAACAATTCCATCTGCAAGAGGTGGTAAAGTCAGCTCGTTCGTATAGTTAAGACAGAGGTCGTTTAATATGGGGCGTTCAGGAAGTATATTATGGTAAGGGTAGGGTCTGAAACCCCCTTGGGCGGTTTTTCAAAATTTGCCTTCATATATTTCTAGGTAGGCGTGATGTGGCCCTAAGGCACAACGGGACGGGTAAGTTCCGTTGCTCGATCATTGAGCGCCCCTCTACCATTGTGCATACCCAATCATAACCGACAGGACGACGAGCCCTTGACTCGGTGATTAGTACGTTTGACTTCTAATCAGCAGGTTGCGATATCGAGTCACAGGGTTTCCACACCTCAGGGTCACGTATGGCAGGCTGAAGACGGCGAATAAGACAGATATGGTCATTCCAGTCTCCCTTGTCTTTGTCGGTAACGCCATTCTGTGGTTTATAACAGTTTGCCTTAAAAGTGTAGGCGAAGGAATCATGCGGTACGCGGATTTCGATCCTCACTAGTGTTATTGACGTCAGAGTTGCCCGGATCGGGTTGAAAGTTAGGCATACGGTTGGAGTTGGGGCTAGTGTTAGGATTAAGGTTATTCCTAGGGCCGAGGTTGTCAGGCTTGGGTTATAGCCTGAATTTGTGGTCGAGGCTGAGGTTGGGATCTAGAATAAGGGTCATGAGTTTGGGCTAGAGTTTCAGAGTTTGGGTTGGGGATTTAAGGCCTAGGGTTAAGTTGGCGGCTGTGTTCGAGTTTTCCTTAACTGCTTACGGGCTACCGATCATCAATTACAGCCGTGGCTATGGTTGACGTCAGAGCCATAATAAACTGCGGTTTTTCCAGGGGATTGCATACCATACCCTTGCCTAGATTATTCTGAAAGATTATGGAATCAGGAAGTTTGATGGGTCCGAAACACATGAAAATACACTTGGACGCACAAAACTGCAGTCTGTTGATAGAAATGAATAGGCGATTTTCAGAGAGATGTTGAGAAGAAGAAGAAGAAGAAGAAGAAGAAGAAGAAGAAAAGGAAGTTACGGTCACTGAGACAAGAAGTTAATTGACCTGAAGTGTCGTATCCTCGCTAGAACCCATCATGATAGACAGTCGAAAACAAGGGTGATGGAGGCACAAAGAGTACTTTTATTGTTATCTGGCAATGGGGAATTTCTTGACCACGCTTTGGAGGTTGACCGACGACGGAAGAGTTTTGCAACGGATTTCACAGGACTTGAACCACTGAGCACAGGTGATTGTCTGTGCCTGCAGCTTTAATCAGGCACTGTCGAGTCTAATTCGAGTGTTCCTAAGATTTTTAGTTGAAGGAATGAAGAACTGGTTTTAAATTTGAGGATAAGTGGAAGATACTATGTATAAGTGTTTTTCCAAGTGGCACAAAGATCGTTAGCCTTTGTTTTTTCTCATTACATCCCTTTAAATACAGCATATTCTTTTGGAACTGTCGGTTGTCACCTGCTTATTGAGTTTTGCTAGTTTGTGCCTGTTGACTACCAGTGGTATTCTACAATTCACATTTTGTGCACCCAATTTCTCCCTAGCTGTGTACTCTTTTACACCGTAAACCTCTCGCTGAAATTCAATCACCTGATCTGTCAGAAGTTTGTATACATGCAACTTGCCCCGAGACAAGATGAGAGCAAAAGCTACAGGTCAGAGAACGCTTTCGGCATTTTGTACATAGGCACGGCTTAACTAGATCTAAGTCAGAAGGTATTACTAGCCATTCGTCAACCGTTGTCACTGATAGGCGGCTTAATCTGTGTGCACTGTACAACTGCAACGATTTTATGTTACAGTTTGACACAATGCTCTCGGTTGTTGGAAAATTGTTCGACAGAAACATCTCCGAGGTTCACACTGAGGAATGCAAACGTCTTGACTCACTTGTTTACCTGATCGCCAGTGAATCTAATGATAGACAAAAAAGGGCTTACAACTTCTCGTTGAAAAATGCTCCTCGATCTGCACGGCCAATTGACGTTGAGGTTGATTTCCTGTATTCGTGTGGATTCAACTACAAAATCGCTGACGCCAAGTCCCTCTTTTACCATAGCAAAAATCTGCCGGTCTTATTTAAGTTTTTTTACACCAATCGAGGTTGATTCAATCTTTGTCCACCGACATCGTGTTTCTACGTAACAGGAAAATGCGAAATTTTTCCTTTGTCTTGATCATGCTCCCATGGAGTGTAGAATTGAGTCCGTTTTCTCCTGTAAACCCTCATTGTCTCAGTCAGATGCTCACCAACTCGGTCATAATACAAGTAATCGTTAGGCTTCCACTAATCCTACTCCTGCGCGATCTGGCTGTCTCCTTCCCCTTACTCCTACATCTCCCTCTCACTCAAGCCACATAACGCCTTCGTTTGCCTCCATACTAGCAGTAGCCTCATTTGTCGTTTCTAACCCTAAAGCGCAAGAAAATCCGTCTACGCCAGCTGGACTGATAGCATGCCCACTTCAACAGGGTTCTCAGAGTTCACCATTTAAGTACCTGTGACATGGCCTCAGAATGTTAAGATCTAAAAGTGGAATCCAATTTTGACCCAAGAGAAGGGCAGCATTACCCTATTCAGTGGTATATAACCTCATCATAGATCTACAAAGCCTTTGCAGCAAAGCTTTCCTATAAACCCCGTAGCTCCAATTATACCCCCTACATAATTCTCTGTTCCATTTACCGGCTACCAACCAAATCCATGCTATCGATCCTGTAAATAGCTTGCACATGAATCGCCCCAGTAATTTATCCGCAAACCTAGTTTAGGCTTCCCACCACTCAAGGCCAACATCTGTCAAGCACGTCAATGGAATTCTCATGCAAATATTGATATGGGGTCGGCTAACTCACCCGATCCTCCGTTTCATTTAGGCGTGAATAAGTTATATCAGTCAGTCAGTGTATTTGAGGGAAATAGGCTTACGCCTTTGAACTCCCTATTTGTACATAAAAAATCGATAAACAGGCAAAAATGTGAAGAAATTACAGCATTAAGTTAATGCATACATTGATTCACATATGTCACTAGTCACATGGCTAAAAAGTCACATAGTCCGCTTGTTGCTGCAGCATATGTCTGTCAAGCCGACATTTAAATGTCTCCACAGACTGAGACATAACAACCGTCTCGGGCAGGTTATTCCACCGTTTCACGACACGGTTGGAGAAGAAATATTTTCTCACATTCAGTCTACTCTGTGGCAAACGTAGCTTGAAGGGATGTCCCCGGAGGTGAGTTGTAGTGGCGAGTTGGGAAAAGTCATCGCGCCGAAGGGCACAATCCAAGCCGCGCACGATACGGAAAGTTTGTATCATGTCTCCGCGCAACTGCCTATAACTCAGAGGATAGAGATTAAGGTTAGTTAAGCGGATCTCGTATGGCAGTGCACTTTGACCTCCTATTAATTTTGTTGTTCGTCTCTGCACCCTTTCGAGCAGATCGTAATCCTGATGCGTCCACGGTCTCCTGCATCACGGTTATAGTATCCTGCCTGTGGACTTCCAGTACAAAATCAGCCATCAAACGATAGTAATCAGTTTCCCTGTCCGGCATTTCCTCCCCCAAACCCTACTCCTCTTTATCTACAACTTCTCTTTACTCGTCGGCTGTATTTATCGCTCACCCAACGCCAGTGAAGACTTTGATCGTTGTCCTTGATAGGCATTTCATGCTGTGGCCAAATTAAGCTTTAAGCATCAAGTGGCTTCGGGTGACTTCAATCTTCCTGAGATCTGTTGGTCACCACCGGTCCCAAAAAGTTCGAAGATTTACTTGAGGCTGTGGATGTTTGGGTGTGGAGTCAGGTTGTCGATTTTCCCACCCGAGGACCAAGCATACTTGACCTAATTTTCTGTAGAAGTTGCATGCCTTTTTAGTGTCATCTCTAGGTCCACTCGGGATTCAGACCACGCATAGTTGTTTCTACGATAGAACTCGATGCTGATATAATTTTCTCCCCAAAGTACAGCCTCCTCTTCGATTTCCGACCAGCCCGCTCGACCGAGTTCTTAACATACCTTAATTGTAACTACTGCACTGATTTCCTTCTAAGTCCGGATGCAAATGTTGGCACTGCTAGACTGTACGAAATTTTGAACCCGCTTATTTCTCGTTTCATCTCCCGTAAGATAATGATTAATGTCCGGAATGAGGTTCTTCTCATCCTAAGTTTTCGCCATAGATTGTGCAGACTTTCTCGTCGATTCCATCTCCGTAGTGACGTTTCAGTACTGCCCTCGATTGGTGATATTTTTGGACGAGCAAAGAGACTGTCTAAAGGAAAGCGGCTAGCCGATGAGGTACACTTTTCCAAGAACCGCTCGTTAAGCGTCGCGAAACTTTTTCGAAAAGTAAAAGCTCGTGTAAAGACGCAGTGTCCTATCCTCCGAGGCGCTCTTGGAGAGCCTATAGAAGATGCCTAGTTGACCACTAATAGCTTCAGTGCTTTCCTGTCCGAAACGTTCATTAAAAACTCGACCGCTCCACTTCCGATCATCCAGGCATGGACCGGGGACGTTCTAGAAACTATAACTTTTGCCTTCTGTGACGTGACTGTAACGATCGGGCGTCTTCGCCAATCTCGTACTCCGATACCCGATTATGTCCTAATTAGCATTCTAAAAGCGGATGCAACTGTAATTTTCTCATCCCTCTTGTGCAAGCTATTCGATCTCGCTCTTGAAAGTGAAACCTATCTTACTTTGTGGAAAGAATCACACATTTCGTTTATTCCTAAGCACGGTCCTGACTTTCGACCAATGAACACCCTCCCCGCATTTTTGAAATTTCTAGTATCACTTTAGAGAAAATAACCTTCTGAGTGCTGCGCAGTATGGATTGCTCAAAGCACCTCTCAGCTCTCTTTCTCTGATCATGTTCTCCAATCTTGGGACAATGCTTTTGCACTTTGGACAGACTATTTCGACTTCACCAAGGCTTTTTATCGTGCAGACCATTCTCTTTTTATCTTAAAACTCTCCCCTTTCGGAACAGATGCAAACTTCTGAATTTTATATCCCCTTACCTGGGCACTTGTAGACAACGGGTTAAGATATCCAATGCCACGCCACATGCGTGAGGAGTGGAGTCATTCAGGGTAGTGTACTTGGCCCGCCATTATTTTGCTTTTTGTCAACGACGTACCAGATTTATTTCAGAATGATAAGCGCTTCATGTATGCTAATGATCTGAAAGTTGCATGAAGGCATAAGCCGGCAGATCGTGACATCTTGCTCAAGCTCCTAAAGAGCGATCTACAGGCCTTCACCCAGTGATGCTGTACATGATGCCTTTCGCTCTCTTAGCATAAACGCTCAGTTGTTGTGGTTGGCGACGACCACCAACCTCAACTAAGTATTGACGGTCACGCCTTAAATGCGCCCGGCGTTATTAAGGATTTGTGTGTATCGTACTCCAAGTGTCTTAATCTTTCTGAGCACTGCACCATGGTAGTCTCCAAAGCACGTAGAACGACGCATTTATCCTCCGAAAATTTAAAACTATCAATATTAAAATGCGCCTTTATAACATGTATATTATACATGGCCTGGAATGCTGTTTGCTTTTATTTAGCCTCATGCGTGATGCTGAGCGGAACAAATTGCCGTACTCTGTTGTCTTACCGGAAAACGTCGAGACTTTCAAAAGAAGACTAGATAAACTTATGCTAAATGGTCAAATATTTACATGATATCAATGACTGGCATAACTGCTATGTAAGTATCTGCATGTTTTTTTCATACGTCTATCTGTCAATAGGGTTTTCCAAGGCTCTGCCTCTATCCTTCATATATACTGACAGTGCCCAAGGGGCGCTACAATAAACCTATTCTATTCTATACTGAATTATAAAATAGAATCCGTCCAACATTTTTACCAAGAGAGTTTTAAGCTCGGAACGCCGGAATTTGTCGTAGCAAGAACGTTGCCAGCTTACAGGCCTTGACCACTTGTTCTTTTGTCGGTTACAAAAGAAACTATTTTTACTATATAAGCTTTTATATAATCGTGTCTTCGACCCGCTCATTTCTTTAAGACATCTTGCCCACACCCGACGTAACAGTCATCGTAAGGTCTTTTTATTTCTTCCTCTGCCATGTACCGTCAAATTTTGTCGGTTCTTTTCTGTAAACACAATTGCAATTTGAAACAAATTACCCGGGAATGCAAAAATCCTGCAAAATTTTTATTTGTTTAAGAGAACCATCACTCGTTTTTGCATTTGGAAAAAACTCCCGCAGATTTCGGGTGCCGATTTCATCGATTTAATCTACTGTAGTGATAAAGTTCGTGGTCTCTGATCCCCTGGCATGTATCATCACGGACAATTTCTTCAGCCGCCAGCCAAAAACGATTTTTCAGTGTCTCTGTTTGGTCCAGTACCAATTTCATGTGAAGGTATTGAGACTGGAACTATCCGAAGCAGTGTTGCCCTTCCCTTCCTGGACTGACTTCATTTCATGGGCAGCAGTTTTTTTCCTGAACCCTCTAAACTATACAAAACACCCTCGTTTTTACTTAATTGTCATAAGTTTTTTTCACTGCTAGCTGAATTTGTGCTTAATATCTTCCTGATAATGCCTGTTAACTGGTATTAATTAAAATTATTATTATTAGCTGCGTCGTTTTATTTTTTTAGCCTCTCTTTCGCCTCTCACGTCGAACGTCTTCTCGGGAAGATTCATGTCTATTACATTGCCAGTTTACATTCACTCGACAGTAAATCTGACAGTCTTCAGAGGCCTGTATTTACCCTCGCCTTCTATTTACTTCTCTTGACACTTTATTTTCTTATAAAACAAGATCTTACCATTTTCACACGTACTATTCACATAATATGGCGACGCGTTTCGTTTTAATTGAGACACATTACTGTGCTAAATTGACAGCTTAAAAACAAAGAAATTTCCCTTCAGCCATCTGATCATGGCTTGTCAGTTTTTTCACATAACCGGCACCAAAATTCCGGCGACGCGGAGGCTTTTTGCAGATGATTCCGAGTACATTCTGCACTCTCTGCTGTTGTAAGTGACACTTATTTATTTTCAGACACTTTCGTAAAACGACGATATTTTATACCGGTCAGGTATTTAATTGATCCAACTGTTGTAGATGTTACCCACCACGATGTATCTAACATAACATTTGTGAAGTCGAACAGTCCAGCCGGACGTGACTTTTCTATATCTTCCGCAGTAGCTGCCCTATCAATGATCGACACACCATCATCTACAAGGTCCTTGAAGTGTAAACGGATTGCAACATAGAAATGAAAACTTTGACCATAATCATAACTAGCATTTTCTTTATTTCAGCAGGTTGATGTCTGCGCACCTCTACTACAGTAGTTAAAGAACTTTTTTGTGGGGACTTTAGGGTGACTGTTTTTTTTAATAATGCAAAGTTACTTATATGATATGTCAATTTTAACATTTTATAGCAATTCTTTATGTCCGAATATATTCGGCTTACACGTTTAACCGCGTCTCCAAAGTTAGTACGATTTTCGCATTTCCTTCCGCTTACACTCGTCCTTCTGAGGTTGCCTATCTATGATACCCCCTTAGCTTTTCGTCCATTAAGCTGTACTCATCAAAAAACCCGATAACCCCTCTTGCAAAAATGCAATAAATAACATACTTCTGATATACATAAGACTTGCTTGTTTTTGCGTGGGGCGTTGAGCCGGTCATTAATACAATGACATGGCGGATCAAGCGCCTGCTGTCGGAATAAAGTATAATTACTACGGCGTATGGCGCGTGATGGGGATTAGAGGTGTTTAGTAAGGGAGTACACCGCGTAGGAATGGTAGATAGCATCATTTACCTCGTGCATGTGATTTCAACTTCGTGAGACCATTAACTAACTCCTGACTATAATATAAGCTCCGCGAAGCTCGGAGAAGACAAGAACCGCATACACCAACCAACTTAGAAAGCTGAAATGCCATCACATCAACTGTCTCCATAGAATACCACAGGCGAGATGACAAGAAAAAACTCCGGCGCACGGGAGAGAGAAGAAACAAATGTTGACAGCGGTGACTGCCGCCCTGCAGCACTTCCACGAATTCTTCACTTTAATAAGACCAATGCGTTGAATTTATCAAGACGTGTTTATTGTAGTGCCTTGGAAGATTGCCAACTGACGATCCTACTTAGACCTCTCAGTCAGTCTTGTATATGTTTGTGTGGATTGACTGGATGATGGACTGGGGGACAGGCTGCCTTGGCTGCTTCCCAATGTGCTCTCAGTGGCCCTCCACTCAGATAGGATTCGATCCGCCCTGTTTAGTTTCTGTGTGGAAACCTGGTTCATGCCTAAATCTGGCGTGTATAACACATATAAACGGATCGCTCGCCTTTGCCAATTACTGCGACAGATCCTGCCCCCGGAATTCTTGACTTCATCTTGGCACTGGACCCTGCTGGGTGAGGGTGGAGAGAGCAAAGTAGGCACAGCTCAAGATTGCAGTCACTATAACCTAGGTCACGCGTGAGCCATCGTTTCTGTTTCTACCCTGTTGCAGGGCACACATGGGACAGCCTTGTCCGCAAAAATCGAACTCTCGTGACGCGTGGCCTGGAGCAGGTTAACACTTGGCTAAGGGATGCGTGTAGACAACTTGGTTGTTATGTGATAATGACATCTCTAGCTCGGCCTTATCGAGGTTTTGCACGAGCACGTATGTGGCCGAATAGGCTTGTACGATAGCGGAATGTTCTTGGGCAGTGATGGCACCTAAGGCGAGTACGAAGGGTATATAAGGACTCCTGACACTGGTACACCAGCTTCAGCGTGACTAATTCGTAAGAACCCAACCAGGTCGCTGTGCAATTTAAATATGCGGTGACAGTGGGTGCAGAATCCATGGTCCGGCGAAATTTGGAACAGCTGTAAGCGAGGAGGTCCACTGTCCACGCAGGTCCTCTCCCACCGTGGTGTTTAGCTTTTTATCTTTCGCGTGCTGTAGATCATACACGCTGACACTGGAAACCCTCGAAGATTATTTCAGGCGGTTAAATAATTGATGCCAGACGCAAATAAACATGAGGAGAATATATGGCTGAATAAGGCTGGAAACAGTAAACAGGTCGCTTCATTATCTCGGCCACTGCCCATTCTTCAGAGATTGCGCTATTATCCGCAGCGCAAACTATCATTCCTCCTTAAAGTTGCCACAAAATTTGAGCAAGTCTTCCAGGCAATCCTTATTTCTGCAGGAATTTCCTCAACCCATTGCAATGGAACATGGCAAACGTAGAAGGCGTAGGGGTTGCTTCTCATTTCCTAGCACTTCTTCTCTAGTTTGCAGGCCACATAGATCGTGTATGCGTTTACGCGTTGTTCCCTTTATTCACTGTGTCTCTCTGGGAAACTTTCCTGCTCCAGATGTACTATCAGTTGACTGGGTGGATCGCAGAAGAATATTTCTCTCAACAATGTCAAAACAGGAGATTTCCTTGTATTTGGTGTAGAATAGCCGGTTATCCTTCCATTTTAGTGTGTTTGAGGTGACATTGTTGAAATAATGTGCAATATGTCCTTATCAGTGCATCTACCCCAATGGCAAGGTGAACTCTCCAATGAATATTGGGTAGTCGCTTTTGTAGACATCAGGAAGCGATAGCTGTCCATATCTATCTGCTACTTCTCCCCAGGCAAATACACCTCTGCTGACAGCGGCATCGTGGTCAAAAACGGCAAACTTTTTGTCCGCTTTCCGCTCAGAGGCTAAGAGGACGTGCTGATTTTCGTCCAAATTGTTCATCACTTTATTAGGTTCAATTATAAGCTTGGAAAATGGTGGTGACTTTTTCTGTCTGAATGATAGTATCACAGTCATTTCCGCTTAGTTGTAGGCAGTACAGCCGTTTCACCACGTCACTTCTAAGGGCTAACAAGAGTCCATATTCTAATCGTCCTACCCTTGTACATTCGCTCAAGGAGAAAGTTTACATGGTGTCTAACTTATTCAGTTCACCTTGCTCAGACAAGTGTGTATAATTGGGTGCCACAACATTATTTTTGTAACGGGTAGATTCGTGGTTGAGCAGAGTCCCTTTCCTTTTTGGACGGTTTGCTACAAAGTAAGAAACAAGCTACCGAACATCTGCCCCATAAAGTTGCAAGAAACGACTGTTTCTGGAAAACAAGAGACAGAACAATTGAAACCCTGTCTGGCTCCGGGAACCAACGCATTATGTCGAACTAAAAGGCGTGCTGTGTTTAAATAGTCATACCTTTTGTCCGTCATTTTCAAATTGTTTTAAGACTTCAGGATGTCTTATCCTCCGCCTCCTCCTGCGCAACCTTATTTTGTGGCCAGTGGACAACCTCCACCACCAGGTTAATTTTTTCCAATACTTAATCGTTTCTAGGCCCTGGTTATCCTTCGTATCCGACATATCCCCCTCCTCCAGGTCAGTTTTTTACATTTCCATGTCCTCAGTGTATTTCTTCCTACGCTATGCGAAACCCTTACATATTATTTTTTTTAAAGTGACCGTTGTCCCCATGACATAGGGATTGGTTAGGGTCCTGTGGCTGTTGGCGAGACTAATCTCAAGGGCTTATATTATGGGCATTTATCGCAGTGCCTTGTAGTAATTTGCAAGCCTGTGAGGGGTCTTGGGTGCCAAGGACTTCCGTACATTTCTACCGTATTCTTTTACCCGTACTCTTTGTTTAAGGACGGTTATGACCATCTGGGCCATTATTATGTTCGTCCTTACCGGATCTCTGGATTACCGAGGTTTTCGGGGTTACTGCGCCCCGTCTTTAGACTTTTCCATCTAATTGACAGACAGTATCCATTCTGAGTGCCTACCTCTGTCCAACCCTGTTCGGTACGGGACATTTTTCCGAAATATCTTTACTGACCTTATGAGCACTTTGGATTTTGTACGTAACTTTCTCGTAGATCAGTTTTTTAGAGGAAAATTCGCTGTTTGGAAGGTAATCGCACCTTTCCTCGAGTAAGAAAATACGTACTTGGTGTATTTTTAACAGACATGGGCCAACTCCCTTGACTTCTTTCGGGAGCTCATGCCGTCCCTGCTCCCAGTTCTTTCCCCCTTTTCGCTCTGGGAATTGAATGCAATTTGTGACTTACGATGCTCCCACGGTCGACGCATGTGCTAAGACGAAATCTCTGCAGTCAGTCACGTGTGCAGTTTCTTCGTTCCATGATCAGAAACTTCATCCGAAACCTTTGATTCTCGGCGTCACCACCCTATTAAAAATCTTTTTCTCTTTTATATTCACACGCTTCTCATTTGAGATGTAAGTTTAATATGCCTCTTTGTGCCGACTTTTACGGACTGCCTTTCTTCCATAACCTTATGAAGACCAAAGCTTTACTGAGGACGTGGTGACGTATTAGTACCATCAATGGGAGAAGTCCTTTACAAGCGTAAACGAAAGACAAATGAGAACTTTACATTGAGTTGGGCAGCCTCTATCACAAACAGAATCCCGAAGGACATGAGACCTTTATAGAATTTGGCTGGGACATTTTATACTTCCGGTTACCAAAGCAGTAGAAAAGTAGTGTCGCTGAGCGTGTGTTTTCGCAAAACGCTGTCTGATGGCCAACCTCTGAATTAGGGAGAGAATTAAAAGCTTGCCTTTACCACCAAAACTCGACTGGACCAGGCGGACCTCGTAAAACTTTATTCCTAGTCTAGTTATTCCGTAGGCCATTGACTAGCACACGGGGCTCAACCTCTTAAGCTGTCATCCCAATGTCAAAGTATGTAGCGTGCAAACAACACTGCCTGGCCTTAAAGGCTTTTGGAGTGCGCATTATCTATGGTGTATAGTAGTGGTGGTACTTACTTGTACTTGATACGGCTGCGATCATGCCTGATCTAGCCGGCCTCGATGATAGACGGAGACCGAATACCGAATGTCCGAGAACCACCTCCATGTCTTGACGATCTGTGTCGAGCCAGGTTTTGAACTGACGCCCTCTTCGACGCCTCCAATGGGGCAACGGTGCCGGATGGAGGGCAGTAACACTGAGCTCCTGAGGTGGACGACGAAGAACATACCCGAACCACTTCAGTCGTCTTTCTTGGATGGCCTGAGTTATCCTTGCGATGTTGTCGTAGCGAGCGCGGACTGTCTCATTTGAGACAAAGTCGGTGAACTTCACTCGAAGAATGGTCCTCAAGCAGTGGTGGTCAAATGCCTCAAGTTTTCGCTCGTCCTCCACGCACAAAGCCCAGCATTCACAACCGTAGAGAAGGACAGACCGGACAGATTTACGGTACACGCAAATCTTGGTGGTAATGGAGAGGTCACGTCGGATCCATAGGCATTTCCGAAGGCTTGAAAAAACCTAGCGGGCAGCATCGATTCGGGAGACAATCTCCTTCTTACTCTGTCCAATAGGCAGCAGCCTCGCCCCAAGGTATTTAAAACTGTACTTCAAGTTGACAGCCATCAATCCCGAGGGGTGCCTTCCCCTGGTCAGGGATGCAGCTTGAGAACACTTGGTCGGACAAACCGATCGATTTAGCGACCTCGTTCACCCGCGACACCATAGACTGCAGATCCCCAAAACTTGAAGCACTTAAGGCAATATCATCGGCATAGTCGAGATCAGTCAGTCGATGTCCGGGTGTAGTGGTTGTTAGGAAGCACTAGAGCTATAACCGTATAAATGTTGCATATGAAATTTCGCTTTTGTCTCGCCAGCCTTGTCTCCATTTGTTCTTGGTTCTTGCCTTTCTTCTACACGGATTGTTTGATGTTACTTTATGCACGTAGATTGTCCTAGACCGCTAGTCATTTGTGGGCTATTTGAACACGTTGCGTTGGCTATGGCTCGTAACTACCCTATCCAGTTTAAC
Source organism: Spirometra erinaceieuropaei (assembly GCA_902702965.1). Classification (NCBI taxonomy): domain Eukaryota; kingdom Metazoa; phylum Platyhelminthes; class Cestoda; order Diphyllobothriidea; family Diphyllobothriidae; genus Spirometra; species Spirometra erinaceieuropaei. Next base: position 1,731,422 of record CACRXP010000049.1, on the reverse strand, counting down.
ATGAATATTCGACATATTCCGATTTTGTTTGTCTATGTTTGTGATCGTACTTACTGTGTTTCGCGCCAGGTGCCGATATATGCACCAAGATTTTGGAGTATATAATTTCCATAGTAGTTACAGTCGTCCCTTTGCTAGCCTCTACCCCGTGGTCTGTTCTGGTGCTTTATTTTACTTATTGTGCTTTCTCCTATCCAGCTTTATATTCTTTGATCCATCCACTAATGACCGGCTCAACTGTTCTTTTTTACAGGATTTCGCCCTCCTGCATTTCCAGGCATCGGGCAGGGTATCATGCCCGGTAGGCATAGGTTTGGATTGCAATTAGATTTTAGGCTCTTAGTACGCTGTATGCCTTGTGTCAGACGCGATTTTTTCTGAATTTGGTCTGCGTAGCATGAGTAGTTAGTTTCCCCTGTCCGTTATTCGTTTAATAACTGAGCCACATCTCCCGTCCCGTTGGTTGCCTAGTATCTGCCATGGGTGTTCTTTTCGTCTGCATTTCCCGCCTTTCACAGCCTGGTTTTAAAGAGAAAGATTTGATTTTGCTTCTTGACTGGACCTAGAAAGGTACAAATCTCATGTGTCGCATGCCTATAGCTGCGCCCATTTTGGCGCAATAAAGAGGACACTACACTCATTTTTGCTGCATGTCTCAACGCCGAGCGGTAACCGTTAGCATGGAATGCTGGTATATTTGTAATCACTCTCCTCTATACAGGTCAACTTTCCCAACTTGCTCTTAAGTCGGCTCGTTTGATGCGACTTAGCCCAACTATGAAGTCTGTGACCTGTCGTGAAACGCACCTTTGACAGATTATAAGTCTTGCCGGTTACTATTTTTGACCTGAGCTGTTTGTTACCATGCCATTACCTGCGGAAACCCAAACGCGGACCACAAAATTCATTTCAAAGTGCTGCCCAGTTCTACCGTCGTATCAAATCGGCGCCCACCGCCACTTATCCTCATCTTTACTGGTGTGGGCTGCAAACCGTTCTAGAACATTCTTTCTGGCCGTCCTCGACGCACTCACTCCTCTGAATTCATTTGTTTTTCTCCGACGCCTTTGCCGCGAAGATGTTGCTCCTAGGTTCCTTGCTGTCCTTTATCTCTATTTTGTTACTTGCTTTGCACCATAGAAAGTGATATGCACACGTGATGGTACTCAAACTAGTTATCCAATTTATCCTCCCAGCAGAGGTCGCACTGGCAATGAAGTCGACGCCGCGTTGGGGAATAGAAAGTAAATCTGACTCCCGCTTGTCCATCTTATGCAGCGTGACTCTTTGCGTTGTAGTTTGAATTATTTTGACCTGATTGCGCTTCTAGCTAACCACACCACTTTGACGTGCTCCTGCCGTCAATAGGTAAGCATAATGCAGTTTCGTGTGGTTCTACCTTCCAAATGCACATGTTACTCCCTTCTTGATACCTTCGGTTTTGTCTGTTTTGCTTTGGGTTGTTTTTTGACTATGGTTTCACTAATTCTGTCCTGCGAAATAATTCCAGGAGGACAAGAACACCAGAAAAACAAGACCTGCCGTCTGACCTGGCGGCAGGTTCAAACGTGGTGGATTGTGGAACGGCCTTCAGCGGACGTTAGCTACGATATAAGCAGGCTCTCGGGTATGACAAATAAGCAATTGCCAACTCGAAGTCGGAATACCTGCAGGCATAACGGGACACCAATACGGCGAATCATTAACCTCTAAATAGGTTGCAACTAATGCTGGTAGCACAACACGACAAAAGCTGTTAGCCGTCTAGTATGACCTCAAACACCACTCCGGACCCCTAGACAGGAATGGATTGGAACGTCCATCTGCTAATCCTGAAATAACGAAGGTATCATCCCTCCATCACGCCGCCCAACACCACTGCTCTCTACTGAGCCACGACAACCTGGATTCTATGCGACAGGAGGGACTTGAATTGCGCGTCGGGACTGGATTTGGCAAAAGCGACTTTCACTAAGAGAAATGGTTTCTTGCTAAGAAATCTCTGGTACCATCCTGCCGCATGCCTCTTGAAATCCCATATGATCTGGTTTTCCAACACCAATTCCCGCGCCACTTGATAAAGTGCCAGGAAGTTTTCGCAGCTCAGGGTCTTGGGTTCTATCCCGGACAAATTAGCGAAACAACGTGTGTCTTCTTGTGTGCAAATACCGCCTTTTTCATGTTTTCACGTTTATGGAGGTTGTCCATGATGTTTCGCGTTTTGGGGCTCAGTTTGCCTGTCGGACACTGTCCTTTTACTTAGAAGTAGACTCAAATTTCAAAAGGCGGCGGGTAATCACCAGCATGGAAGACGGGACTAGGACTGTTGATAACTTGGACGGCAGCCTCAGCGTAGACTAGGAAATCTTGGCGATTTCTTCCAACCTTCGCATTGGGGTTTTGCCCGCTCTCTATTCCGAAAAAAGAAACTGAGATCGTACTTGCCAACTTGACAGTCATGTCGATTCTGCCTTTTTTCGTACCCAGCGTTTTCATTTATATTTTCGGCCACTTTGTTTGCAGCGTTTTTGCTTCATACTGTTAAATGTCCTCCTCTTTCTATGGGTTGAATCCTTCTCCATTTCTTCCGAGTTGGTTCCTAGTCCACGACTATTTTTTATGGTTACGCTCATGGTTTTATCGCGTCCCAGAGGTTTGCTGGCGCCGTTTTGTTTTTTCATGGTTATAGGTTGGATGAATGTTGTTCCTGTCTTATCTGACGTCCACGCAAACAATCCCGACGTGCGTAAATCCGTGGATGAATTTTGTAGATTTCTAGCCCCTGCGCGTCTGTAGCCTCCAACTCACTTTACGCTTTGTATTCTTCCGTCCCCTTCTACGATCGATCAGTCTTGAACTCGGATCTGCTGAATGCACCCAACTAGACATGATAGGCGTCCACCCCCCAACGCAACGAACTGTCGTTGTTGTTGTTGTTGTTATTGCATAAACGTGCTTGAAAAAATAAGATAGTGGTTCCACCTTACCAGGCTTGAAGTGCTCTATTCGTGTCGCTTTTTTATCGCAGCCCTTGTAGTCGAGTGAAAAATTAGGCAAGCGCGTCAGAATCGTAAGCGATATGTGCCAAATAATCTATCGCTGTTGAGTGTCTTTCGACAGCAGAACCGGAGGCGCTCCTTTATGTATCTGCCTAGTCTCTTTCTACACCAAGGATTTGTCTCAAGATTTCGGTTTCTCTATGTCCTGTAATCTAAATTTGTTCGACTGCCATTCCCCTTCTGCCAGACGGAGGAAATTCAGGTTAGCGCTCTTGCCTCACGACCAGGGCCTAACAAGTGCATTTAATGGCTCGCCACAAGAAACGTAAAACGCACTATCCGCTAACCTCGTAAGCTTGCTTACTCACGTAAGCTTGCTTATGCTTATTGCGCCTTGCCACTGATGTCTGATCGCCCTCCCTCTAATAATGATGCTAGACAAGCAACGCCATCAGGTCTCGGTAGTCGCATACCTGATAGGCGAATAGAATGCGGATTAGGGCGTATCCTAGCCGACCAAATCTTAACCAGCTTTCCTGGTAAGAAAATAAGAGGCATGTGATAATGACTAACCTCATTCGCCTCTATGCCTGCTGCCTCTTGCCTGGCGGAGTGTGCTTCCTAAGCCTGCTTCGCCTCAAAAGTATGATTGGCTAACCGGATGCGCCGTTTGGATTCAATGACAAATAGCATGCGCACCGAAGCTTCTCCTTCGTAGATATCTGACTGACCAGCTAACCCTGCTCGTATTTTGGTGGTGAGTTGATGTTAAATACTTATCAATATTTCAGCATGCCTGATCGAAATCGTGTTTGGGACTCTCAGTCAACGTTATATGAGTTTCGCTACCTACACTATACGCCAGATCCTTACATTTGCAACCTAGGGACATTACTCTTTTTTCGGTTTTACCTTACCAGTTTTGTCTGTCATGGTGGGCTTAACACTCCATTCGAACGTCGTCGTTTCCACTTTGAAGAGGTGTTGATGAACCGCATTGTACGTAGGGTTGAGAGGTTGGAAGCAGTGATTTCCAATTCCGCCTTATACTTTCGATCGAAAACGTCCCCATACCTACTTGCGGGAGTGCTTCCGATGCCACGCATTCCGCGCTGCTTAGGATGGTAGCTTTGTTCCAATCCCATTGATAGCAAAGGGAGCCGCAAACTATCTCGATTTATCAGCCCCGACTTATATCACCCGGCTGTTCTCTAACCCGTCTACTAACTGCTTCATTTTTCCACTCGGCTCCTTCCCATCCCCTTAATTTTGCTTTTTTTGACTATTTAAGATCGCAGCCTCGTTCTTTTCACATGTTTGGCTTCTCATCTTCACGAGTCTTGCCCCTTTGCACGTTTTTTTCTTTTCAGGGGCATTCTGATGTTAAAGTCTTTAGCGCGCATCCATAACAGCAAGGGCACTTGCATAAGGCATACGTAGGCATAGTCTGACTCAACTCATATGCCCTTTTGAAAATCCTTCCATTTCAGCTTATCGCCCGTATTCGCCGCCTGCTGATTATCAAGCCACAGCTGGTCCAATGGATGATTCAAGTGGCTTCGCCGCGTCGGGCTTTGATGACAAGACCATTCGTCGGAAGTTCATCTCGAAGGTGAGGCAGCCTGACCTCCTTACGAGGCGAATCATTTTGCTCGGCACCGTATTCATTGATACCCAATCGGGCCGGTTCCATTGCTGAAGCGCGTAGAACCGCCGGTATTGCTGCCATTGTTGCTCCACCTCCTAACCACCCTCAGCGGCAAACCAGCCACGGTTGTCGCCTTTGATTACACACTATATTTCCGTCTGACGGAGCATGAGAAATAGAGTTCCGCACACTTTACCATTTGATACAGTTTGTCTCTGAAACTGTTATAAGTCCATGGACGGGAAGAAGCTGGTTAAGCAGAAGGATCTATAGACGAAAACACCGTGAGCCACCACTTTTTTCCAGGCGTAATGACGACTTGTGTGTAAGTCGTAATTGAATTACGTGATCCTGATAGTTATCTGGTGGATTCTAGATGTATTACTTAGGAAATCCTGCTTGGGCAGTCAGCTTACTGTGTCAGATTAGGTGGATTCCAGACGTTGCAGTAGGTTGAACGGGTAAATTTGACCCAAATGCGATTGAGCTCGCGTCATCCGGTGGGACCTCGTAGCTCATGGGTGGTTAGAGCATTGGCTGTACTGAAGCCCCTCCCCTTGCTGTCGTGGGTTCGAATCCCATCGAGGCACCGGAGTTTTTCATAGTTGGGTCAGAGTGAATTGTAATTATGTTTTGGTGAGGAGCAACCCTCCTCACTGGGAAACCCGAGGCCACTAGTTCATGTGCGTTGGGGTACCAGCACGCGAGTGTTGCACACTGACGGAAAATTAAATTCATTCGCCACCGCGCACACAGCCGTCCCCAGTCATCCGACATGGTCCTGCTATTGGAACATGAGGAGAGGGACGTGAAATACGCGAGTGAGGCAGATGCTGTTCAAACGCAAAAACGCGACGACTGCGTCCTCGAGGCAGTAGTCATCTGCGACGACGGGACTGTCAGGGAGGGAAGCTTCTATAGTGCGCCAACTTCCGTCTTCCCGGACCCAGCATGTCAAAACGACTACGGATGGCTTTTGGTGCACTTGCAGGTCGGTCTTTGGCCGCTGACCTCTCACGCGGCCTCCGCGCGCTGACCTTTCAATTAAAACTGAATGAGACTGCGCTCATTCAGTGTTATGATTGTGGATGTTGCACCACATTGGTAGGGAGCTATTGCAACCCAAATTATTCTGCCGGTCGGCAACCGCCGCTGTTAACGTCGCTTGACAAGTTATAGGCGCAATAGCTTTGTTGTAGGGGGAGAAAACCCGCGCAAAAGTGACCCCACTCTCTTCCATCCCCCCGTGTCCCCCGGTGAAAGCCGGCTGAAGGTATGTCGGGTGCAGTGACTGACCCATCTGACATTTCATCCTTGTCTACGTGTGCCACAGCATGCCGAATTTCTTCTTGCTGAACTGTGATCCAAACAACGTGCGAATCACGCTGTTGTGTCGGACCTCAACGCGTTAGTCGGGTGGACCATAGCCTGAGAGTGCACGTTACTCTCCCCACTGCTAATGCATATCTGGCCGTCTGTGTCCGGTTCAGCCTCTTCGTCTCTCCGACGTATGTTTTTCTACCTCGAACCGCGCCAACGTTTGGATCGCCCCCCCCCAAACTGCTTTCTCGAACTTGCCTTCTCGAATACAATGAACGTCAAGGTCGAAATGACCCCATTGGTCATTATTCACCGTATTTCAGCCTTTACCCTAACTAATTTCATTCATATTTTAGGTTTACGCCGTCCTGACTGTCCAGCTCATGGTCACCATGGCTTTTGTTTGCGTATTCTTATTTGTGTAAGTCTGTTAACTCTACTGTCTTCAAGCTGCTCCTTTTGAACTTCCAACCGAATGCTCTAAGTCCCTTTTGACCTACCTGCATTATAAAGTAGAGGTTGATTTGTCCAGGTCAGTAACTGTCTGATTGAAATGTCAAAATAGCCATCTAGGCCGCTTTGTGCAGCGAAACGGGCCTAAGCATAATGAGCCACCTGAGGTAACTGCAATCTTCTAACCTCAGTTTCCTGCTTTTAACAACAGGTGGGCCTAGTTTTGTTAATGGTTAATAGGCTATTAATGCACTAGCTTGTAATACTGGCGTTTATTCAAACCATACACGGACCCTTTTCAATGGGAGCAAATTTCGACATATATCTACATCAAGAGTACTCAACTTACGACATTCCATGCCACTGGGGAACTATTAAGCACTTTGGTGGCGTTTTTGAGCTAAAAACTAGCCCTAGAAACACGTTTTTAAAGATTAGGGGAGGATTGTCCTTTCTGTAAAGGAGATGAACACACGATCTCTGGGACAGTAGGTGTATTAGTCTGAGCTTTCGGTCTCGTACAGGAGGCCATCGTTAGAGACTATGAGAATGCGACATCAAATGAGCAGTTTTTGTAGTCAAGCCATGAAGGGGGGAGGGGGGAGATATGAGTGCAGACGGCGGTATTCGCGATAAGCTGAGTCCCACGCCGTCTCACGGTGGCGTGAGTGCGTGCACCCTTGGCTGGAAATTGTGTCTCGCCTCTTGGCCGTGGTTACGGAGCGCGTGATAGCAGGGGTTATGTCAACGTGCCTGTTGATAGAGTTGGTGTCAGGCGTCCAGGCCTCCAACAGTTCTCGCCCCGTCTTATTGTTGGCCCGCGCTACTATCCACGTGCTCGCAAAGTTGACTTCGTGGCCTTCTTCCAGGGTGAGTGGCGACCTGAGACAACGGGTGCTCTGCTATTTGTCTCCCTGAGGGCCCCGCAAGTGACCCCAGCAAGCAGGAACGTTTGATGAGTGCGTCTCGTTGCTCTTGTTTGTGTTTTGTTATGTTCTGTTTAAATGTTGTTTTTTATTCCCCCTCCCCCCACACTAACTAATTTAATTCTACCTTTCTCATTCAGCCAACCGGTGAGATATTGGGTGCAACGAAATATGTGGTTCTATTGGTTGTCATAGTAAGTTCTTGGAGTACGCTTTCTAACAGGTCTTCTGCTACTAGTGCTGTGTTCATAGTTACCTACTTTACGCTCGCCTGCTGTCCGAATGTTCGACGTCGTGTTCCCGGAAATTACATCGCCTTGGCCGTATTTGTAAGTCTGAATTCAACCTCCTCCGGCACCTCCTTAGTGTTAGTAACGTCAATTTTCTTCATGTCCTACCAAACAGCCCACTGTAAAAAAAACTGTATAAGTGGTCGGTTCGAGCTAGGAGTTTGTTGCATGACTATGAAACAGATGAAATCCCGATTGCCCTTATCTATGTCGGCAATACTTCTCAACTGTTGGTTAGTCATCGTTATGCTACCGCCTGTGCAGGCTCCGGGTCTAGATTTTATGACGTAGTGGATGTACATATTCTGACCCACAACGAGGTCAGTTAAGTAGGCGGCACACCCATGTGGGCGTTTTATTTTTTTGTAGACACCGACCTCCGAGACTGACTTTTTCAGAAATAGGAGACTAAGGCTGGATCATCTGTTGCCCTCCCTTCACTGTCTTTACTATCAGTCTATCCGCCGTCTGACCGAAGTTATGCTTATTCCTAGTCGATTCAGCCGCTGTGATCGTGCTGCCTCCTATAGGATCTCCACGCGTGATGATTTTTCGTATCCGATATAGTCAGCGGCGGAGACCGCATGTTGTGGATCCAATGTTCTGTTGAACAGTGCTGACCTCAGCCTCGCCGCCAGCCAGGCGACGACTTTAGACTTGGATCGATAGCACTGATCTTGCTGGATTTACAGTTGGAAGCCGACCTTAACAACTGTAGACTTCTTTATTGGGTGGCCTGAGATATCCTCGTGAGTGGTTCTGTCCATTTCTATCAAGATGAATCCTTGAAGAAGGAGACACGATCGCTGGGACAAAACTGCTGCTTCCTGCGACTCGTCTCTTCGCTTCTATTGAAGATTAATTCTGTATACTTCAACGAATCCCGCTTTTCGATCATCTTACACTCGCATGGACCGGTATTCACAACCGTAGAAGCTGGCCGGCCAGATGAATACTTGTCACTCCTGGGTGCTTCTAGCAACTGAGATTTCGTTATTCACCCATGGACACCTTTGAAGGCGTCGACAAACCCTAGGACAATGTTTTAGTCGACGATGTCGTCCCTAATTTGCACATTAGGCATCAACTTGGCCCCAGGGTATTTTAAACTGTCTACCCCTCTAGACCAAATTAGTGTTGGCGCCCCATGCGGATTGAATGATTAAATCCTTCTGTCTGTCGTTCTCGGCCAGCAGTCAAATTGTTACATCTGGAGATGACTCCTTGCTGTTCTTCCTCAGTAGAGTAGTGCGAACAACCGAAAAACGTCCACGATTCCAAAGTGGTTCTGTTTCTCAGACCTACCTAGGTTAGCAAAGTGCTCCCCATCAGGTAATGTCTAATCCGACACCGATGTCCACATTATAGAGAGACAGATTGGGCCAAGTGCCAGCTACGCAGAATAGGATGTGGGAACAGTCTGAGCTCTGCAACCCCTTTGCAATGCAAAAGCTCAGAGTCCTGTTTTACTTTCCTACGAAACGAGCTACCTTTTAGTAATGTTTTCATATGTTGTCACCCGGAACTCGTCCCCAATGATGCTTTTGTTAACAGTATCTTTGTTGTTGTAAACTTCAGGACTGTATTTGTCCGTTACATGTGCATAACATGCTATCTTCTTCTTCTCTTAGACGCTGTCCTTTTCTTACTTGGCGGGCACTATATCCTCCGCCTACAACGTCAACTCTGTGTTGATTTGTCTAGTAGTGACAGCTGGCGTTACTCTGACTGTCAGTTTGGCTGCAATCGCCTGTCCTTGTGACATAACCAAGTGTCAGGCCATGTTGGCCTTCCTCTCCATCCTTCTTCTCATATTCGGTCTGGTCTGCACCATCGTCTACTTTGTCGCAGGTTATAATTCGGTAGGTGCCTACTGCTGCTTTTCCACCTGTCGTGCTGCCTCAGGGCGTCTTTGTGTTTTTTTTGATTTAAATGTGTCGATCCACATGCCCGCCCATCCGCACACGCTGTTATGCACCGCGTGACCCTTCAGCTCCCTGCTGCCAGACCATCGTCTCGATTGGCCGACTAATTATTCCGCCCATTGCCGCTGACCTCCAGTTCTGACCTGCGGATGGTTTGGGTCACGGCTCTATGCTCAGGTGGCAGACCAAGTTAATTGTCTTTCGATGACAACGGCCTCTGTTGGTAGCTTATGCGTGTGTGAAGTCTAATTTCCAGTGAAGAGCCGATTTGGAAACGAGCCCATCGCTCCTCATGGGCCATTACCACGCCTAGGTTCCTCCCGGCGTATGTAGTGAGAGCTGCAGCAGGATAGATTGCGGAAGACGGTAGGTATGTTACAGTAGGCGGGCTAATCATGAAATGTCAACCGAAATTCCGAAACGCGCTTTTGTCTCGGTAAGATTAATTAAGTAGGGTTGTAAAATTAGTCAGCCTGCAACATAATTCTATAATGTTTCAGTTATCTCGGGATGCCGGCTTTCGAAGGAACTGCCTTCCGACTGCATGCAAAAACTACACGCTGTAAAAAATGTTTACTTACGTAGCACGAATTCTTCTCATTTCCGATGCCCCTAAAAGTCCAGTTTTATTTCATGGAAAACATGCATAAAAATGTCCATTCTTTTGCTCATTCGGTAGACAATTACGTCTTCATCCAATTCTATACTCAAAGGAGGGACATAATTCGGTTTTAAGAAAGTTTCTAATTGTGAGACTTTGAAGTACCGTCCATAAATCGTCATGTCTCTGCTTTGGCCAATGTGGCCTGTAAAGTTAGCAATATAGATCAAATCCAATGCTAAATTTTATGAACCCCATATGGTCTCCTCTTACTACCGCAGAGAACTGTATGGTTTTCCGCACACGGAAAAGGTACGGCTTGTAGTTTGGAAACCCTGAATCCAAGTGTAACGGTAGATCGGGTTCGAAATTATTCGGGAATGGGAAAAGTTTATGAAAACCAAATTACACCCTTCGTTCGAGCATAAAATTAGATGACGTAATTTTCCACTGAATGAGCGAAAGAATGAATATTTTTATTTATGTTTTCCATAAACTATAATTGAACATTTGGGGCATCAAAAACCAAGGAGAAAAATGCATGCTACATAAGTAGTCATTTTTTTACAGAGTGTAGTTTTTCCATGCAGTCGGAAGGAAGTTCCTTCGAAAGCCGGCATCCTGAGATAACTGAAATATTATAGAATTATGTTGCAGGCCGACTAGTTTTACAACCCTACTTATTTAATCTTCTCGAAACGAAAACGCATTTAGGAATTTTTGTTGGCATTTTATGAGTTAGCCAGCCTACTGTACCTTCGCTCTGGGGGCCACGTTGCGTGTCCACGACTGACAGATAGGGTAATTTGCCTCATCAAAGGCTGACAGTGAAGTTACGGTTCGAAGGTCGCAGGCGAGGACGTCCATCGCAGCACCGGTGACTAACGCGTGAGTTAAGTTGATAGTGAATCGAATTTACGCAGCATCTACCGCGCCCTCGTTTCTCCTACCAATCTTACTCGATGGTAAGACAGTGTCAAGACGACCAGAGGTGGACGCGGATGCAGTGGCAGCGCCCTCGCTTCTCCTACCCATTCCTCTCGATGGTAAGACCAGAGGTGGGCGTGGACGCAGTGACTGACAAAGCTAAAATCCCCGTCTACGCGTGCCACACACGACCTGGTCCCGAAGCATGTGCGAGGCCCTCATGACGGCAACTCGTTCCGTGTGTGAAAACGCTATGAAGACCACATTAAGAAGAATAGGGCATCGTAGCCCGACTCAGTCCTCCAGTCACTTCACTATACTTCCGAGTTACCTCATTAATCGACAGTCCTTAGAGCCACGACTGATAGCGTGTCGTGGTAGGTCCAATCGCTCCAGGTGACGAGATTGGGAATAAAGAAAGCAGGCTGAGTCATCGCCAGCATCCCGGTACAATCATATAACCGTCAT